>JASGAU010351938.1:0-43122 GCA_030220045.1 Australoheros facetus | reverse complement strand
CCCCCAATTTCCTCAATGAAACAGATCGCCAGCAGAATTAAACAAAAGAAAATGCTCTTCACAAAACGTGCATACTAATTTATCCAGTAAATTCATTTGGTATTCAATGACATGGAGGGAATGCATTCAAATCAAAAGTGCAGTCATCACATCTATTAACAAGGCAGCTACCGAAAACACACAATTCCTTATTAGATCAGTCCACTGAGATATGTAATTTCTAATGTAAAAGGAATAGTTCCATTTTGGGAGGGGGTGCACTTATTAGTTTTCTTGTTGACATTTAGATAAAGACATTCATTTGGGATTTATTATTCTTTGGTAAATATAAAGCTGCCACTTAGCGCAGGTCAGCGTGATTAACATAAAAACATCTAAACTGTCTCCATTTTCTTTTGCTCAGATCTGGATATCATATGAGACAGAATGGGATACACGTACATGTAGGTTAGTGAGTTTTGGAAGTGCTGGCATCTTTTATTTCCCACAGACAGAGCAAGACTGTTTTGCTCTGGCGTAATGGTAACCACGTCAGGTTAACGGGCTACTCTGAATTAACCGTAGGTGTGAATGTGGGCATGAGTGGTTGCCTGTCCAGGGTGCACCCTACCTAACCGTGAATGAGATAAGCAGGAACAAAAATGGGCGGATGGATGCTAAGCTACACTATATGTCTTCTTGCCCTAGCTACACAGTTAATGTGTAGTGGATAACATAGGTTCACTGGGCACTCATTAGGTACATCTTTTAGGTACCGGGTTGGACCGCCTTGGTGCTGCAAACATGCGGCAGATTGTTTGACATTCAGAGATTTTGGTCCACATTGACAGAATTGCATCACACATTTATTTTCAGTTGCTGCAGATTTGTCGGCTGCTCCCGTTACACAGCATCCTGAAGGCGCTCCATTGGACTGGCTGTTTGAGTGCAGTGAACTCATTGCAATGGTTAAGAAATGAGCCTGAGATGATTTGAGCTTTGTGACATGGTGCGTCATCCTGCTGGAAGCAGTCAATCTGAAGATGAGTACACAATCATAAAGGGTTGGACATGGTCAGCAACAATGCTCAGTTGGTGCCAGGCAGCAGTTTTCCGATCTTCTACTGTCCACGTGAATTGTAACCCGAGTAGGGCCCGGTGTGGGCTTCTGCTGCTGAGATTCAACGTGCTGTATCTTCATTGATGCTCTTCTGCATACTTTGGTTGTAGCAAGTTGTTATTTGAGTTAATGTTGCCTTCCTGTCAGCTTGAAGCATTCTGCCATTCTTCTCTAAACTCTGGCATCAAAAGACATTTTTATCCAGAGAACTGCTGCTCACTGGATATTTTCTCTTCTCAGAATCATTCTCTGTAAACTGTAGAGATGGCTCTGTGGGCAAAAATCCCAGTAGATCAGCAGTTGCTGAAATACTCAGAGCAGCCTGTCTGGCACCAACAACCATGCCACATTCAAAATCACTTAAATCACCTTTCTTCCTTATTCTGATGCTCAGTTTGAACTTCAGCAGGTCGTCTCCACCGTGTCTTATTGCCATGCCCTGCTGCCATGTGATTGGCTGGTTAGTAATTTGCAAAGCATGTATAGTGGGCCTTATAGTGGGGGAAAAAAATTGTGTTTCCTCGTCACAGAATTAAATTACTGCAATATAGGCTAGATAAATCGTGAAACCATCCAGCTGGATCGCAACAATGTATCCAAAAAAAGTTAGAACAATGATTATGAAGAACTGAAGGCCAAGATCTGTCTACAATCAGACCTTCAGAGTGAATCAAACAAAGGAAAGGAAGTTGTTTAACTAATGGAGCCACAACACACTGCTCTCTGCTTTCAGGCACAAAAAAAGGAGGGATAGGATTCACCTGAAATTGGACACCTTTGCCCTGCCAAAGCGGGATGGGGTGGTGAATGGGGGAACACCAGATTAGCAAATAAGGTAATTGCATTAGCATATCAAATCACCAACAACTGTCCTTCTGCTGCTTTGCTCATGCCAGGGGTTTGATTTTAGCCAAAAAAACAGATTAGTGCGGGTGTGCTCTTAGTTTCAGTATCTCCCCTCACTCCCCTTTACTGAAGCAGATTAGACTTCAGAGTGTCTTATATACATATATGTGTATATATATATATCGTATGTATTGTCTTGATAATGTATTTTCATCAAGGTATATATTTAGACATTGTCTTTTGCTTTCTTTTAAAATCAAATTAGGTTATATTTGAGTGCTGTTGCAGGCTTGAGATGTAGTTGGTGTCCATGTTAGGAGTGTTGGCTTAAAGGCGGCTGAACTGCAGAGCAGTTGCCATCAAGCATTAAAAGGAAAGAAATCAAAAGTTATGTCAGTCGTAGTCACATGTGGGTCTTTTTATTATGCACCCTCGTCTCTTTTCCCTGATTTGGGCACCAAAGACAGGGGACATTGGCATGTGTTTCATATTCAGCATACTCATATCCCCAAGTCCCTTTTGTAATTATTATTCAGTAGATGCACTGCTTGGCACAAGGACAAAAGTTTGCATAATTTATGCAAGGCCGTCATCAATTTTTGAAAAATGGCCCCGGCCTTTTCTGTGCTTTTAACTAAATAGAGGCACGTCAGCCTGGACATAAAACGACCGGAAGGAAAAGAGAAAACTTTATTTATATCTTTACCTAAACTTTGAACCAATGCACTCTTTAAAGAGTATATTGGGTTTTCATTGTCCAGCTCATATAAATTTATTTTAGTTGTTCTCTCGAGCCCACCGTTCTCTCCCATTGGGAGAGGGCTGCTGCAGTATAAGAAAATAATATTTTGTAAGGCACTTTTTCCACCTCCTCAAGAAGTCAGCTTTTCAGATGAAGTATTTGGAGATGAGCTGGGTATGATAGCAGCCCACTTCCTCTGGATGTGTCCCTAAGGGCTCTCACCTGAGGAGTTATTTCCAGCACATAATGCTCAGAGGGAAAAAAAAAATCCTCTGCTGTACAACCAAAAAGGAACATTGTCATTCCATATCCCAGGAGAAAGTGCTCTATTTTTACTATAAGACAAGGATGAAATAAATAAACTTCATTCATTGTGACGTTCTCCTTTTTTCTTGTCCATACATTTTACTTTCCATGCCCCCCCCCATAATCCTGGCTCTACATGTTTTTTCCACTGCATTGTCCATTGGTTTGGATTTCAGTAATCTATGGCTTGGATGTTGTAATCCATCCCTGCTGCCAGAACATAAAAGGAATATTGGATGTATTTTTTCTGGCTCTTTTGTTTAATGTCTTATAAAGATGGAAATCTGGCATATGTCCTTTAATTTCAAAACAGGCTATGTTTAGTGGACAGGAGACCATTATCCAGATTTCTAGAGGTAAATAGCGAGATTGAATAATAAGCCATTTGGCTCCCCTGCCTGTTCTTTCAGTCCCTGCTGATTGAGCATGAAAAAGAACATAAAATGCTGTGTTTCTATTCGGTTCTCACATGCGCTGTAGGAAATTTCTGGGGCACGTTAATCCAAAAAATGTGATTATGATATTTTTGTTATACGGACGCATCCTTTTTTTGAACAATAACAAGCTGTATTTGGATCAACCGCATCTCAAAAGGATCATTAATTCCAAATGTGATCTGACAGATTGAATCAATCTCTCTGGCTTGAACCTCGACGCGATGAACCAACTAATAATTTCACTTTGCAGAAACGAAAGCTTGATGATATCTGGATGTTGCTGCTTCACAGTGTTTTCGGTAAAGACATGTTAAATGGGCAGTGTTCCCACATAGACCGAGCTCATCAGTTCATATTACTTTTCTCTCCACGCAGGCTTAGCATTTCCATTTAAACCCGCTGTTTGCATCGGCGGAACCGATCAATAAACCAGCAGAGTGTGTTATTTGCGTGGCACTACTGTGGAGACGAGAGAGAAAAAAAAAAAAAAGGAAGATGCTGCACAAAAAAACTCTATAATGATTTTAACTTGGATGTACTCTGCATAGAAATATCAAGGACAGTGAGGCAGAAATAATTTGAAACTGGTCTTCTAGTAGTGTTTTTGCACAATATCGCCTCTATTTTTTATTTTTGGAAGATAAACAGATCGATCTACTTTACTTGGGCACCCCAGGGATATATTACTCAACACGTCATGACAAGCAGCACCAAAGCCAGGGTTTTTTTTTTTTTGCCAAGATTTCAGCCTCCCGTACAGATACATCAGATGCATCTTACTTTCATAACCTGACCTCCACAGCTGTGGAATTTGAATACATACATATTAAGAAAGAATAATATTTATTCTCGGGCCGCCTCGTCTGATATCCAACTTACTCAAAGGCGTCTATTGTGTTGTCAGATTTGAGCCTGACCATTTATTACAGTGTGCAAGAACCTGCGTGGAGACACTGATGGAGGATGCTGAAAACTCAGCTGTCTTTTATATGAGTTTATATGAGTTTCACTTCGAGATAACCAACAGTAAGGGGGCCTTGTGCAATACATCGAGCACAAAGTAGAGATGAGCCGGTGTTTGTAACCTTCGCCGAGGTGTTGACAAAACCACACAGCACTGAAAGCAATAGCTGGAGGATATCCTTCTGATGGGTATTTTCTTTTTTTTAATCTTTCAGAGACAGCTTGAGTTTATCCTTTTGTCCATCAGTTTACAGACAACACTGCTGAAAGTTGACATGAAGCCATATGGCACGGTGAACCCTCAAACTATACTCATCTAAGTGCTTCATTTTTCTCACTAGCACGAGGTCCGTTGTATTTATAATTCATGTAGGAGAAGGGCAAGTTTCACACGGTAGCCGGGACTTTACATGCATATTTAAGCAATTTTAACACCCACAAATTGCAACGTCTTGTCTGCTTTAATTCGAGGAGATTTATTTCTTTATTTTCCTAGCTGTTTGACAGTGTGACCCAGAATATGTTGCCCTATTAGAAAGCAATAACGGATAAATAGCTTTGCTGATGCATAATAAAGCAGGAGTGTAAAAAGACTGCAGGCGCTAAATAATTTCATTTTCAAATCATTCAAATAGGACCCATCATTGGAAATTAAATAAACAGATTTTTTTTCTTTCACTGGGAGGCTATTGCTATATTTATTTACTGGAAAATATCAAATTCAAGTCTAGGTCATAGCTTATCAGTCAGCATGTTTGTACAAAGTCGGGGTATGCACTTAACGCTTGCTTCCCATATGAGCACAGCTGTACAGTCGTACTTTTCGCACTCAATTTAGTACGAAATGCGAGCCAAGTTTCAGAGCTTGGCTTAACTGCGTCGCCCTGGTGCTTAATGTGCGGGTCAGGCTGTCGACGTGGTGAGGTGTGCATGTAGAAGATGTGAATGAAGACATGCTCTCATTTTGCCATTTATGCCCTGCGTGTTTTGATTGCTGCTGCACAGTGCTGACATGCCACTTAGGACAGGAAACGTGCAGAGGGAAAGTGAGCTACTCGAAGCCTGCTTGCATAGAGAGTAAAAACATACAAATACTTTAGCCAGATGTTCTTAGGCTGTAGCTGCACTCAGCTACAGCTGCTAAACCTAGCATTTTGCTCTCATACAGCAAAGTATGTAGTTCACAATCAAACTGTTTACATGCACTTAAATGTGCTTACATCCAGCTTTGTCCAATCATTTTTTTCTTTTTTTTAATCTGTTATATTAAACGAGAAGGTTACTGTGATCAGGGTCAAGTATGACATCATTTTACGTAATCTGATTTCTGCAGTAACCAAGTTTTTCCAAGTAATCAGGTTACTTAAGTGCACTCTAACATTAGAATCCTTTAAATGGGATTTTAAACATGCTCTTCATGTCTACATACTGTACATGTAAATGTAATGTAAAGTAAGGTCATTCCTCCTAGCACAACCAAAAGCTGCAGTGACATCTCAGGCGATCATGTAGTACATGTGCAGGAGGTAAGCTCCTCAATCTTTCGTGGTGAACTCGTGATCACGTGATTAGTTGTGCGTATGGTTGGGAATGCAAAGACTTTTCCGCTCGTGTTAAAGACCTAACTCACAAATCTCTGCATCTTGTTTTTTGCAAAACTCGGTGACCTAAATCTTCTGTTATGTGTAGCGTGTCGTGTCCTAAGTAGGTCACAACGCTTCGTGACATTGCATTGTTAATGTTGTGTTGGAAAATTTGGACAATTCTGGTATTTTTTTTTTATTCAGTAGTTCAAACTGTGCAGCAGTGGGCGTACCAGCCACTCGCCCGGTGACAGAAGGGATAGGCTCCAGCACCCCCTGGATAAGCAGCAGGGAATAGATGGATGGATGGAAGTGTGCGGTTCCTCCCAAAGGCAACCTGTGGAAAATTAGGATTATTAACAACATAAGATCATTAGATCGCTCACCTCTACTAGGTAATAAGCTAGTTTGGGGTTTCTGCCATTGTATTACACACCTTAGGGCCCTTTGACCTGCGTTAGCGCTCCCTGCCATTCGTAGATAGAAGCTAGAATAGAAGCAGTTAATGACTGCCTGGCAACCACTGATTGCTAGTGAAAAATGTGCGGTTGCAAGTGTTTGCTGGAGGTTGCAGGCAGTTATTATTATCTTTATCTTATCAACCAATTGTTCCAGGTAACCATTTTAACACAAGAGAAAACAGCTTGAAAAAATGAAGAAGTTCCAAAAGGTGTTAAAAGAAAAAAAAAACCAGACCAGTGTTTTTACCTGTTTAGCTGATATTCATCCAGGTGTGTCTACTAATCAAGGTAGGCTAAACCGTTCACAGCTGCATGTGACCAAGGTCAGCTGTGATGTGGTGCACTCCCGCTGCAGTTTATGTTGCTTTCTGCTCGTGTTTGAAGAGGGAAATAAACTCCCCGGTGTCTCTCTCTCTGTCTCCCTCCTATTCTTTCTGTGCCACCAGAGAATTAGCCATTAGAGTTATAGCAGGCGGCTAGCGCAACACGAATCAAGTTATTAAATTGTTCTGAAATCACCCCGCATTACATTGACGCTGGTATGTGCGGGCCACATTATGAGTCACTGACATCAGGAACACTTGCATAATACTAAAAACAAGAAACAGCATATTCATTGGCAATAATTGCTGTCAAAATACCTGAGGTGATAAGCAGCAAGTTTAATCAGATTTTAATAAAGTTGTCATAAAATTTGAATCACTTTAGTCAACTGAATCTGAACAGATGATTATACTGCATATTTATGCATGCCCTAATCCCATGCTCATGCTGTATGAATGAGTACGGGATTAGGGCACGCATGTCTGAATCATTTGAATATTTAAGGGATCGTCAAAGAAGCTGTCACCATCGGTGTGCACAGAGGAAATCGCTCAGATGCGCTGAGTTATTGGCGCTATTTGTGCTGAGCATTAGTGCATGGATACGGGCCCGGATCACTGAGGTGTGCCTCAATCTGAATAATGACTCGCAGAGTCGGACCGAACAGAGGACATTTCTCTGTGTCACTCCACTTAACACGTGCCCTTTCGATCGTGGCGACAGGTCCACGCATTTGACAGATTGTCTGCCGGGAACGTTGTTGATATATCTCGTGTGTTGCTGTCCTTAACAAAACTAAATTAAAGCGGCCTGTTATTCAAAGGCAGTGCAGAAAGTCCTGTGTAAAGGCAAGAAAAGAGCACGAAAAGAAAAACGACTTGCTCGGCTTTCTAGCACATCTGTTGGAAAGGGCAGTGAAATTGCTGTCTGAATCAGGGTCTGATATTACTGCACGCCTCTTGACATCACCATCTGATATTGCACCTGCTTTATTATGTTATTGTTTTTTGAAACGAGTTTAATTGTCATTCCCACCTCATTTTCTGAATCCAATTTATGCAACTATTGGTATCATAAAATTACATTAGCCTTTGTCAACCTTCTTTTTCATTATGATGATTCAGAGAAATCTTTCTCATGGTCACAATACTGTTAAAGCACAGGGCATGGGAGCGCACACACACACACACACGCACACAGGGAATATGTTTGGGCTGATGCCTAAATTCAGCTTTGGGCAGTATCTGCGGTCAAAGTAGATGCCGCTAAAATGCAGATAAGGCTGCAGCGATTGGAGCAGAAATGATTGCAGTTCACGCTCATGGGCTTTTCTTCACACAGTTTAGACAACAGAAAACAGTAACCCAGCAGTACATGTTGCCATCATTCATCTCCTCAGAGACTCAGTCACTGTGATGTGTCAGAAGAATGAAAGCTATGTTTTTCAAAGATAGGGCTGTTAAAATTTCAGTAGCTGGCGTCGGGATATGCTGGGGTGCGAGGCGCCGTCGGGGCAGAACCGGCAGGGAAACTCATCTCACAGAGTCACCATGTTTACATGCAGACATGAAACCAAATTATTAGGGGGGGAAATCAGGTATAGAATTTGGAAACCACTGTGTTTTTCTATTTGTTGTTATGATTACTGCAAAAGTTGGGATTACGCGCACGTAGTCAGCAATCATAAATTCAACTCCCGCTACAGTATTTTTGAAGCAAAGCAGTCAGTTTCAGAGGATGTTTCTTTTTCAGTGCTTTAGATTTTGTCTTTCAATTTAATACATTGGCACAGATACAATGTTCTAAGTACTAGCCGCGTTAGCGGAGTTTCTGATAATCCCTTATACCAACAGAAAACTGGATTTCTTTTTTTTTTTTTAAACTGGGTCACATTGTAAAGAACAAAATGATTTTCCTGTAACAACAAATGGTGCCTTAGTTGGGAACTGTAGCTGTGTCTAATACAGTTTTGCAGCTGTAGAGAGAATTTACAACAGGAAGGATGGCGAGAGATTGATTCAAAATATAACTACAATGCCTGTGATTATGATGATGAAGGAATATGTTACCCAGTGAAATAATCTAACTCAGTCATGTCTTTTCAACACTTTCTGAGCAATGGCGAGGCTCTGTAGAGCGGACAAATGGCTGCATCGGGTTTAACGTTACAGGAAATGCTCATATCAAATCAACGCTTGGTTTTGGACCAATATATCGGGAAGGCCGATTTTCAGAACTGCTTTGCAATTACAAAACCATAGTTCTGAACTTCCATATTTTCTGTATACAATTAAACAACGATTTTACAAAAATGCTGCAATATGTGGAAAGATGTGAAAATATTTTTGCTAACTAGGAGCCAGGCTAGACTAAACACCCTTCCAATGGTGACATCTGCGCACACTCATGCACCTTTCTTTCCTGCTATGCATCAGATTAAAAACACATGCAGATGATAACATGCCCATCTAATATTAAGCATATTGCATTGCAAATAGGGGTCATTTCTTATATTGTCAACAAAATAAAATCTTCACTCTCCCCCCCTCCTCATATCTAAAATAAGCCTGTGCCACTTAAATGTTTAAATTGATGTGAGTCTTGTTGGTCAGTCCCCCCTCCATTACTGGATGTGTCACATTACTCATTTGTCAGTCTCAGTTTGGAAGTAGCCATCAAATTTGATGAAGCCTCTTCAAACACAAGATGGTAACAGATTTTTAGAGGGAAGGCTGCCCCTGCTGTGGGAGTTCTAAGTCATCTGTTAATCAGAGGCACCCGCAATTATGCTAGTCGTGGAGCAGTTTTCATTTTTCAATTTGTATGACCAGCTTTGCCAAGAGTTGCCTAACCATATCCATTCTGAAATTCTTGACATGAGCATTGTGGTGTTGGCTGCAGTCATGATATTTCCACCACTCCCGATGGACATATTAAACATGAGATCCACCAGTAATGTCTCACACAGATGATGTTATTAGATTTGCCAGCCCGAGGCATCAGCTGTGTGTATTGGACGGGTGTCAGAGCCGGGAGCTCCCCTCCCCCATTCCAGACTCCCCCCCTGTGCTGAAACCAACTGGTCCAGGAGCTGCGTGCCAGACTTGTGGTGAGTTTCAGAGACCCCTTTTTGCTCCACGTCCAAGTCAAAAGAAACTGGCGCTGTAACAGAGTCCCTTGCACTCATGATATATAAGCAAAAAGTCTCCTTTCTTTTGGCCAGGGTTGGGGGCGGATTGAGAAGGGGTAGTGCGTAGGATAGAGTTTCAGAGCTTGCTTTAAAGTTGCCCCCCCTGCACGCTGCTGATGGCCTGTTGTGCAGGTTGAATAACATTCCAGTGTCAGATTGATGCAAAAATGAAATGAGGAGAATCAAACGAGAAAGGATGGAGGGGTGGAAAGTCGCTTTCAGCTGAGCTTCGGGTGCCCCTCTAGAGAGGTGGCTGACAGGACTCCCCAGTATTGGAGTCAATATTATTCTGTCTGAGAGGGTTTTGGATGAATGAGGCTCAACAGTGATGCAAAACAAACCACTGTCAGATTGGCATCAGTGTCAAAATGGTTTGATGCTGACAGAGTGAGTCAGCACACGGCCCGTAGAGTTTCTAAATTTACAGCAAGTGGCAATCCAGATGGCAATACATCATCAGAGTTTTGTCTTACAGGATTTTTCAAACTACCAGCCTGTCCCTTTGAGTTAAACGGCAAAGCTGTACAGTGTCGGCGTATGTGTCATCCATGTTAGCATGTTGTTGTTTGCTAATTAGCGCCAAACACAAACTACAAGTGATGCGGATGGAAGTGCCATTGCTAGGTAATTGATAAAGATGCTAAGATTAACTGAAAATAGAACCTTTTTAAGAAGATTTAAAAGAAGAAACGTAGCAAGCCTGCCTGATCCCTTGATTGTTCTGGAGTCGAGAGGCCCTCCTTTCGTTTTTAACCTTGACCTTGTAATTAAAAGCAGATCTCTACCACGGGGTCTTAGGGTGTACGGGGGCTCATGAGGGGTCAGCTTGTTGGAAATGTGATCACGGGCACAGCGTATACGTTCAGCAGAAGTATTTAGTATAATTTTTAAACATATAGCCCATAATACTAAAAGGCAATACATAATAGGAAAAATATAAAGGGCTCGTTCAAATGATAGAAGCTCATTATTTGGGAAGCACGGATGTGTATAAAAATGTTATGCCAAGCCATCCGGGCTTAATATTAAAACTATAAGAAAATCAGATTTACTAGGTTGCATCCTCTGAGAACCATGAAAAAAAATGAAAACCTGCACAAAATATCGATGTATTTTATCCTGTATTTCACTCTAGATTGAAACAGTTGACTGAATGACATTATGATCCCTGTTGAGACAAGCCAATATAGTTACTAAAAAGTGTTATACGATTGAGTTGATTAAAAAAAAAAATGCATCCATTAATCTAACGTGTCTACAAAGACAAGATTGTTAAGTGGTACAAAATCCTTACTTTGGCATGAGTACACTTTTTGGATCACATCCCTTTCTTTTTTTTACGGGCTACTCTCTTTGGCCAAATTGTAATATACTGTACAGTAGGTTGTTCCCAAAGATCAGCATTCCCATATTCAGTATCGATTAGGAAAGGGCTACTGACACCAGCTGTGTCTTCTGTTGTACCATTGGCATATGCAGGAGGCAGCCTCATTAATAATACTGAGCTCCGAGTGGTTCTACAGTTTTTGTTGGTACATTTGGGTTGCTGTACTCCAGGAAGTCAAAAGCAATTACTGGCTCCCTCGTTTTCATTCGCTCCGTGGAGATGGCAAAACGCTGTTTGTGGCTGTGGAGTAAGTGGATGAATAACATTACACCAGAGTGCAATTAGGACTTGGACCCAGATCACAAGTCTTGATGATTGTATGCTATGTAAATTAAAGTGTATTTTGGAGAGACAAAGAAGGAACGGGGAGAGCACGAGGTTTGGGGGGGGCGTGAGAGAGTTTGCGGGAGCAACTGTGCGAGAGTGTTTGTCATAAAATGAGACTGTACGTCTTCTGTAGCGTATCCAAGCTGCCAACAAACACACCATATTACGTCTTTCGGGCGCAAACCTTATTGTTATGCTTTCCAGGCCAATCACACCACAATTGTTATGCCTTCCAGGTCCATCTGTCCAAACCCTTCATTTGAATCCATATTGTGCTTTCTTAAATCTTGGAATAGAGGTTTTTCCTGTAATAGACTTTCCAATAAAGTGGGCTGCATCAATCCGGTGCGTGCATGTGTGCCTGCACACATACTCACTCCAATCACAGCACTGTAAAAGCCACGGTTTACAGACTGTTCCTGTACTTTGACATTCGCTAACTACCCCCGACCGTTGTGTGGCTGCCTCACCCCAGGAGACCTCCTCTTTTAGATTTAGATAGGTTGCCTGCTGAGTCCAACCCAAACACATTCTACTACTCAGCTAAGAGACACAGGCAGGGCAAGGTCATTGTGTGTGTGTGTGTGCATTTTCATGTCGCTTCCCAAAAGTGTGGCTTGAGTGCATAAAAAATGCAAAAGTGAACACACACACACACACAGGACACAATGCATCATCTTCTCCTGCTGCACACTGCAGGTACTCTCCTGGTTTGATATGTAAAATATCTAACTGGCCTTCGCGCACAAACTAGACAGAACCACTACTGATAACATCTACACAATGTCGGTATGGTTCTCGCTTTGTGGGCCTCCATTTCACTTCATTAAATCCCTTGTGTTTGCAGATTTGTACATCACACCAAGTTTTTAATGGCTTAATTAGAATTAGTCAGCATCTAGTGAAATTAAGCCAATGGATCCTAAATGGCTTTTTTTTAAAGTAGCGCAGCATGTAAGTCCATGCTGCTGAGTGTATAACACAAGTAGTCCATTAGCTGGAGCTGCTTCAAATACCATGTTTCACTTTTTCTTTTTAATACAAACAAAAACCCCTAATGTAAAGTAAATAATAAGTAACTATACAGTAGTGTGTATATGTGTTTGGGAGTGTAAGTGCTGGGGACAAAAGACAAGATCAGGAGGAAGAAAAAGAGGGAAAAAAAAGGTTCCCTGAAATTCAGTAGACATTTAGATTGAGGTTGATATAAGACTGGGCGTAAGAACAGGCGCCTTGAGACCGGCTGTGATTTGTCAGACCTGAGAGCATTTGCCTGGACAAGAGAGAAGAGTATTGCTCTCTTTGTCCGGAGACATACCCCATGAGGATGTTTGCCCAGACCAATCAGACTTTCATCAAACTCCATTCTGTACTAGTCTAAGTGAGGACTTTGGGTCCCCATTGCCTGCCAGCTCTCTACACTTCTTCCATAGATTACTCGGCAGGCACCTCTTCCCTACAGCTGGGAAAAACAAAATACCCAATTACAGATCATTATCTTTGAGCATTTTCTGATAAGTCAGACTCAGGGAAGACAACAAAAGGTGTTGGTAAGGGAGGGCTTCTCAGGGTGATGTGGACCATAATGATTCGGAAATGGTTCGTATGATCTTGGTGGGTTGGCAGCTATTATCTGTGTGTGCTTTTTTTTTTTCCTTCTTTCTTTTTCTTTTTTCTGCATGGGCAGAAAGTCAAACCCAGTGCACAAACCAACAAAAAAAAAAAGTTTAAAGAAAAAAAAAAAACCTGTTATGTTCTTGAAAACCCCCACATTTTCCCCCCCTTCCTAAGAACTTTCTTTTTAGTCTAAAAGTCAGTCCCCGAGTGTTGCACCAGGCATTTGCAAGTTTATTCTTGCTCCCTAATCGATCACTCCAAAGCCAGGTCACCGAGGTCTCGGACGAGAGAAGCTCTCTCACATTTCAGCCAGCATTTTCCAAAAGCTGCTAGACAACACAAAAGGAGCCTACAAAGCAATTCACCTTTAACCTTTGTGCCAACTATGTTTGGATGATTATTTACCCTTAAACACCAGGTGAATAAGAGGGTCTGATTCAACAAGGGTGCGGACTGTTGTTGACCACCAAGAGCACGTCTGGGGTGGTTGGACTGTTTGCTTTGGTTCGCCAAACACATTCTTCATGTGTTTAATGTGTTTTCGTGTGTTGCCTTTGAGTATTTTGTGTAGCGTTGCCACATTTAAAGAGCACTTTGAATGAAGTCAAAGTAGTATAAAAATAAGGTGGTGAATGTCTGATTTAGTTATGATTTGAGTTGCAGGTACTGGTTTAATAGCTTGGTTTAGAAGCTTGGGTCAAGATGAAGATGGGAACAATAAAATAATCAGTGAAAGGATCACAAAAAGAATATATATGCCAGTTCTGGTCCCACTGAGTGAACGAGTTTCTGCGAGAAAACACACCACACTATATTGCTGCATCGATTATTTGTTCACGCCTTCATATTGATATTTGCACATTTAGGAACATTGCGAGGACTGGGACATTTCACACAATAAAAGGGCAGAGCTGGTTGTAACAAAAGATTTGTTTTGACTGAAATGTCACCGTTAAGCCTCAATAAAAGGACCTTCTACTGAGCAATGAATTTTTCTCCTTCTGAGTTCACAAATTATATTGTCAGGTCACTCATTACAGGGAGTATGTCCTGTTAAGACAGTGTTTGGAAATGTAAAGTCATCTCACTGAGATTAATCAAGAATGATGGAAAATCTCTAAGAGTTTACATGTAGTCTTCTTAAGAAAAAAAAAGCATACTATTTGAACTTACATGCAACAAACATAGCAGAATAATCTCAACATACATGTACAGCAAAATGCAGAGTTTGAACAATTTTAATGAGCTTGAAAGTCAATATTTTGCATGACCTTTATTCTTCAACACAGCCTGAACTCTCTTAGGCAGCTTTCTTCTCATTTCTTTAAGTAGTCCTCAGGAATAGTTCTCCAGGCTTCTTTTAATGTTGACTGTCAAGATGATCCCACACTGCTTCAGTAATGTTGAGGTCCATGACCGATAGTGTTCAATTGTGGGTTTTTCTATCCAGGTATGCTTTTACTCCATTGGCAGTTTGTTTGGGATCATTGCCATGCTGAAAAATGAAGCTGTTGCTAATCGTATGCTTTCCAGATGGTATTGCATGGTGGAAATGCAGCCCCAAACCATGACAGAGTGTCCACTGTGTTTTACAGATGGCGGTAGACACTCTCCTGACCTTCACCATGACAATGATTCAAATCATAAATTTCAAATATGGTTTCATTACTGTTGCCACTGATTTGTTTTTCTTTCAGCCTGGTTCTCTGTGTCCTGTGTCAGGTCTTTGCTGGATTTATTCCTGTTTCTTAAGGACATGAATTTCAGACACTTTGTCTGCTGTAGATGGTTTTCTTTTTCTTTTTTTTTAAGGCCTGACACTTCTTCTGTTGTCTTCCACTTGTCCAGTTTCCTCAGATTTTTTTAAGGACACATTACACACCATGCTGAGATATGCCAAGTTTTCAGTTAATGGCTCTTTGGGAATCACCTTGTTGGTGCAAAAAAATACTATTTTGTGCTTGTTTGATAAGTTGTCTGTTATGTCTAGACACAACACTGGTTCATCCTTTGAGTTAGGTGCCCTTTTTATGCTTGGTCAGTGTTAAGTGGCTTAACAAACAAACAAGCAAGCAAACAAACAACAAATGTAAAAACTGTAAAAGTATAAATCAGGGATCCTCAAATCCAGGCCTCGAGGTCCGATGTCCTGCAACTTTTAGATGTGTCCCTGCTTCAACACACCTGAGTCAAATATAGAAGTCATTAGCAGGACTCTGGAGAACTTGACTGCATACTGAGGAGGTAATTCAGCCATTTGATTCAGGTGTGTTGGATCAGGGACACATTTAAAACCTGCAGGACACCGGCCCTCACTGCCTGGACTTGAAGGATCCCTGGTGTAAATGGTCAGGTACAAGAACTGGACTGAAAATGAGTGAAGAAGCAGCTCCTTGGAAGCAAAATCTAAAGAAATGAGGGGTGGCTCTAGACTTTTGCACAGTACTGTATTCAGACAGCTCTCTCAGTGCAGTATGATCAGTAGCTCATGCTGACTAATAGCTAAGGACTTTGCTGTCTGTGTCCACTGTCGCCACTTGCAACTTTTTTTTTCTTTTTTTTTAACACTTCCAGGCAACCAAAAATGATCCAGTGAGTCATGGCATCTTTTGACTTTCTTAGTTCCCTCCCTGCTTTTCCTCCGTCAGTACCTTTGTTAACCTACACCACCACTCTCCAGGCTTTCGTTAAAGAATTCTCCCTCAAGTGGTCACTGATGGACACATATGCGTATACTAACACACATGCCTTCTGTTCAAACAACCAGATCCCCCCCCCCTCCTTGTCTTGCTCTGCCTCTAATTTTGCTGCAAGTGGAGTCCAGGTGGAAGCCATTTGAATTCCCCGTGGTTGTGACCACTGTGGTTGCTTGTGACACAGTCATACCTCTCATTTCCAGACCATTTACAACATATTCTTGCCATCGGTAACACTCATGCTACAATCATTATGCCACCTAGACACACCATTGCAATTTGTGGTCAACAACACTAACACAGACACGCAGGACCAGATGGAAGGCAGAATTAACATTGTAATCAAGTCTGTGTTGAGTGCATACAGCTTGATACATTATGTAGTTGCTGAAAATGTGCATCACATTTGCCTGGCCATGGATGCCGTGCATGTTTTAAGATTTCATTATATTTTGTGCATTTGGCTCAGCATCACATAATGATATTGAAATGCATGCGCCATTGGGATCAGTGTTATTGACATTGGAATTTGCTGTACCCTGACTCAGAGACTGAGCTCAAAATTGCTGTTGTTGTTTGTGTGTGTGTGTGTGTGTGTGTGTGTGTGTGGTTGTGATTTCCCCTTCTTTCTCAAATCTGGCAGGGAATGAAGTGTCAATTGGAAAATTATGCAAATGCAGTTAGAGGGAATACAAAATGGAGGGAAACTGAGATCTGAAAAAGTCAAATACAAAGAACGTAAATTGAGATTTCTCTTTTTCTTTCTGAGCAGATGCCCTTCAAACATGGATTCATATGAGTTCAGACTGTGCTGAAAAATGACACCAGTAATTAGAAAAATGGCTGGGGTTGGCTTTGTTTCAGGCGTTGAAGGGTGCAGCTTGCATTGTATTTCTTTGTATGCTTTCTAGCTCATATTCACAATGCTTCATGTGGTTTTTAACTGACCATATGTTGTCCATTCTGAAAGCAGTAAAGTAGCTTGCAGTCATTTTGTTAGCCAATCCAAACTAAACTCTTATGAGGAAACTGAGATATAGATTCCAGAGTTTCACAGTCTATAGCCTCACTGTCTTTCCCCATGTCCCTTTCACACAGTGCTGCTTTGAGTTTATAATGCTAATGTCAAGCTGTTAGCGTGCTGAAAATGAAGTCATTTAGAGCGGGTATCACTGTGTCTCCGTTTGGATACTCCTGTTGGGACATTTAACGCAGAACACGACATATTGCTTGCGTTTTCCATGAATTTCAACGAGGTAGTGTTCAAATCGAGCACGGGAATTGCGCATTTACTAGAAAAGATAATTTCAGAATTTGACCACGATTGTCCACAGAACTACGCAATCAGCTGTCAAGCCTCTGGCCACACATAATACCTTCTACACTCAATATGAAAATGTATTAAACATGAAGCAAAAATTGGTGCTACAAAACTAACATCAGCGCTTGTTGAAAACCACCGTTTCCTGACTAACTAGCGCTGGCATTGCCGTAGCCGCTGATGACGCATGTTCCTGCTGCTGTTTGATTGTTAGTTGGTGCTTCTTCTTCGCTTCACATACTAATCGATACTATAAATCAGTAACATTATAGATACCAACAGTGCAGTCTTCACCTCCTCCAGTTGACACGCAATTTCACACAGCAACGCTGCAAACAGATGGCCACATGGCCCCTCCTCTCACTAGCAGCGGAACGTATGAACAGTAACATAAATGTTAAAGCCTTTACACAACAGACACGTAAAATTTGTGCGAATGTTTCGTGCATTAAAAATATTTTTCAGACTCACCTATTCTTAATGCAGCCGTTTACTCTGACGATGTGTGAACTGCTATCCACGCTAGTAACTACCAGCAATGACCTGAGAGCCACATTAGCCCTCTGTTAATTTATTATTAAGCTGGTGGCTAATTAATGTGGGTGCCTTGCAGCAAACATTTTCAGCACTGCTTTCCTGGAAAGTTAATGGACAGTGTTAATTCAAGAGGATAACATAATTATTTGTGTCTAAAAAGTGTTATGTTTCCCTTAAAGTCCCTGAGTGAAGCTGAAAAAAACTCTACCAGCAGCTCGACAGAAACAATAGCAGTCTATTTTACAAACTGTACACAAGCATTGTTCATTTGCTTTATTCAAATATTTTATTTTGTTTGTTTAACCAAAAAAAAAAAAAAAAGCCTGTTCATTTTTCACCTAGTGGTATCAAAGGTTGTATCAGATATTGAGTATTTTCCTGGGTATCAGTATCGAGTTTGAAATTCTAGTATTGTGACAGCCCTCCTACATAATTTTAGACACATCACCATTTATAGTTTAGTATGTTGGCATGCTACCATGAAACAGATGGTGATGGGAATGTAATGGTGAGATATTTCACTCAAAACCTGAAATTATAACTCTTTTGTTATACAAACTTATACTGTAGTATTTAGTAGAGAAAATCATCAATGTCAAAATTTTATTATATAATTACTGGATAAGAAAAGGCTTTGCTCTTGGCCTGAAATATAAAATTCATATTTTTTTGGCAGGCCATCAATAGTTATTGAGGTATTTAAATTTAAAGAAAAAGTCAGTCTCTGTGTCAGCCCCCGATGTCATGGGGCTCTGTCCAACATGACTGAAACTACCAAATCTCAAAACAATCCATCCATCAGGCTAGACCAACTTAGCAAACTGACAAACAGATACTGCCATCCTCAGAGCCATTAATATTGCCTAAAATTACGGTGGTACTCTCAGCTGGAAGACGAGGACATGGTTTTTACCACACAGTAATTATATCCATTACCCTGTCAATGCTATCAATCTGTATCTTTGAAGATCGCTGTGTCAGCATAATACAATGGCAATATATTGATGCTGCTGCCTAGAAGAAATCTATACTTTCTCCGAGGGTGTGTGGGGTTTAACTTTGAGGTCACCCGTGCTTTAAACCTATAAACCCTGTTCTGCTCATACAAATTGTGAGTATTTTTTTTTGTTGCCTTGAGCACTATCTACTTTAGTCCTCCGTAATATGAGGCCTTTTTAGCTCACATCCAAAATCAATCCTGGCCACATAATGACTTGCAGTGTTTGTGGGCACAGCATGCCAATTGCTCCTGCAAGGTGATTAATGGCCAACAGGTGAGGTTGTCATGGTAACCTGTCCACCTGAGCCACTATGGCAACAACAGCCGAAGTGAAGGCTGTACATTGAATCTAGTCTGCGATTAATTACCTTCGAACATCAGCTCGTATGATTTTTTTCCCCTTTCATCTTCCTCTTTTTCTGGTTTTTATCCCTCCTTCAATCCATATCATTCGTCTTCTCCTCCTCTCCCTCTTTCTCTCTCTGCCCTCCCATCCGCTTATCCTCTAGTCCTTTTTACTGTACATTCCTCCCCAATTCTCGATCGCCCATCCTTCTATCTTTCCTGTCCTGCCTATTACCCGCCTCTTCCTCTCGCTTCCTTTTTCTTTGTCTGGGATCCATTTGTGCTGCATTAGGCAAGATATGCTGAGAGAAGAAGAGAGGGAGGATTGAAAGGAGGAAGACGTGGAAAATGGATAGTGCCTGAGCTTTGCATTATAATGGAGAACTGTCTCAAGGCAGATTTGCTCTGCCTTTAAACGAGGCATCTATCTGCATTTATTCACCCAACTGCCTGTGTGTTTTTTATTTCTTTCCCTTGTGGGAGTTCAGCCCATCCCTATAGTATCCTGGTGTACTGTTAAATATTTGTAGTGGTAATTTGTTTTATTTGTTTTGCACCTAGGTTTTTTATTATTATTGTGCGTGCAAGTAATTTCCTCTAATGGCTTGTGTTGCTATTGTCTTTTAGTTGGGAAGTGTCCTGCGTGTCAGGAGGGGTTACAGCGCCTTTGTGTGCAAGGAGGAGCGGAGGTAGGGCCCCATTATTTAACCCAGGCCATCAGTCACACTCAACAAGCCTATCATATAGGACCATTCAGACACTGTACAGGCTAAAGTTAGCGCTATTATCGGCCTGTCAGTGGCTAGCTGTGTTTGGGTCCCTTGTGGAAAAGCAATTGTATGAGTGAATGCCTGGCTGCTCACATTGTCAGGCTCCAAGGATGCACACAGTGCCTTTAAAAGAGCACTCTCCGTTTACCTTTGGGTTTTTTTTCACACCTTTCAGCTCGCATGAAGCATGATTATGACATTTCAGCTGAGTTTAGCATCATAATGTTGACCGCTCAATTTTAAGCCATCAGCAAGATCTGGAAGCCCAACCGAGTGGAAAAAATAATCTTTAACTGTAGACGGAAAGGATCATCTCGGTTTTAATCATCTCAGCTCATCTCCTAAGATTTCCGAGTGAGTGCTCATCAATCATCCTGTATGCAGACAGTGGGCTTGATTAATATTCATTTTATATGAGACACTTCATTTGCATGAACACACTGTCTATCTCATAAAAATTACCAAGCACTCCCTGCCAGTGTGATAAGCATCTGGACATGAAGCAGTTGAAAATCTGAGACATGCTACTTAACCTGATCCTACTTCATTACATAGTGTAACGTGGGAGGGCTTCAAGCAGGCGTGACTAGTTATATCACACTTCATATGTCCCCATCAGATAACACAGAGGATCAAGTTTTACATTGTTACAGCGACACTGAATAGAAGGTCTCTGGATTAATAGAAATCACTTTCGGTTTCCTTAGGTCATGAAGTGACGGAGAAGTGCCCGCCGGGCAGTGATGCGAATCAGCGCGATGGCTATCTCACCATCTGTATTGGTGAAATGAGAGTGCTGCAAGTGATGAAATCCAACATTTATAAGATTTAAAATGAATATCTACAGTCACCGCTGGTCAGAAATCCAAGTGAGGAGTCACATGAAAAGATGTGATTTGCCCAGGGAACATTTTTCATAACATTTTCCAGATGAATTGAATTATTAGTGTTTGCTCAGTTTTTTTTCTAAGATAGATAGATAGATGCTTTATTGATCCCAAAGGAAATTAGGGCATCCAGCAGCTTAACACGCACAATAAATGCAGACAATATGGTAGAATACAGAGGCAGATGTGCAGCAATGCAGTGGAGTAATATGCAGTAAGTTAATAATAATATACGGTAATACTAATATAATAATATAAAGTATAAATTATATTATAATATACAGCACAGTGCTTTCTATCTAACAATTACACACATTCATACTCCACATCGGAGAGCAACTTGGGGTTTAGTATCTTGCCCAAAGATACTCTGGCATGCAGACTGGAGCAGCCAGGGATCAAACCACCAACCTTCCAATTAGTAGGTTACCTGCTCTACCTCCTGAGGTACAGCCACGCCCTGTAATATAATACAGTAATCTAATATACAGTAATATAAAGTGTCTGGTTTACAGAGTGCCAAATATCAACATATGTAATGATGTTAGTATGCTAACGTCCCCGGAGTGAAGCCTTAAAAACGCCGATGGCTCTTGGAACAAATGAGATCCTAATCCTGTCAGTTGAGCAGTTCTGTGAGAGCAGCCTTCCACTGAACACACTCCTGTTTCATTATACTGGTGTGTAATGGGTGACTGTCATTGTCCATGATAGAGAGCAGTTTGTCCAATGTCCTCTCTGCCACTGTAGTCAAAGAGTCCAGCTCCACTCTGACCACCGACCCAGCCCGCCTGACCAACTTATCCAGCCTCAGCACATCTCTCTTCCTGATGCTGCCTCCCCAGCACACCACCACCACATAGCGAATGCTGGCAACTATAGATTGGTAGAACATCTGCAGAAAACTCTTGCAGATGTTGAAGGACCCCAATCTCCTCAGGAAATAGAGTTGGCTCTGCCCCTTCCTGTACAGTTTGTCTGTGCTCACAGAGCAGTCTGATTGAAATTAATCTGATTGAAATTAAAAGATCTTTGGGTTTTAGACTGGACGTCTTGGCCTTTAAGCGATTGTAATGCAGAGCTTTTATATTTTGTGACATTTTAAAAGGCAAGGAATCATTTGTGGCATGGAACACTGAATCTGAGCAGTAATGAAAACAATAATTAGATACAGATGTACATGTCAGGTATTACAATAAGAGAACTTTATCTGTGATAATAGAACTTTAATCATCTGTTTTATAGTTTTAATTGTATGTAGGTAATTTGTATGCAAGTATGCTTTAAGGATTTATTTTTGTTTTGGACTGAGAAGAGTGTGCATCAGCGTTCACTGGTTTAGACCAAAATTTATATATTCCTAAGAAATTAAGAAAATAACATTAATATTTATATTTTTAGTAAGATTTTATCCTTGTAACCCATTTTTAGCAACAATGCTCAACAAGGCATTAACGTGCCTGCATTTAATTTAAAATGCAAACACTCGAAGAGTAAAATGTACCGTACACGCCTGATTTCCTATTCTGAAATATTTTTCAAAGCGGACTGCTCTTTTTTGACCCAAAGCGGAGTGAACAAGTGCCGTTCAGCAAATGCAGTGGAGGGACAGTGACTCAGAGGTAAACTCTTTGTGTATTTAAATATGGAAAGTACATGGAAAAAGCATGTAAAACAACTGGCATATTGTATTTGCCTTCTGGTTATCGCTAATGCACCCAAGCGTTGGAGTTTAAAAAAAAAAAAAAAAGAAAAGAGGAAGGCAGAGAGAGAGTTTATAGTAAAGAGGCTGACCAGGCTTCTATAAAATATATGAAATGGCCTCCAACAATTTTGCAGGAGAGAAATTACACTGTAGTGGTGACAGGTACCGCAGCGCATGCCGAGGCACCGGTATATTATGTTTTCCTTTTAGCATTCGTGTGTGGAATTTATCCAGGTTTCCTATCCGTCTTTCCAAGATGTTTTTTTTTTTTTTTTTCATATCAGGTGTCATTGACAAAGTAGTCACACAGCATGACTAATTACAACATAACACATTTGATTCTCACCCGGTTGGAGGAGCACGGGAGCATTATCAATGTCACGATTGCGTGAGGTGTTTAGTAGTAAATCAGCAAAGCCAAACATCTTCTTTTGTAGCTTTTAACACTGCGGTGTCACAGTAATGGCGAGAGTCTTCCGCACCTTTGCAGCAACATTTCCACACATGATTAATGAACATGCAGGTATTAAATATGTTTACTTTGGCATTTTGAAACCATCACGAGCTGTGGATCTGACTTAAATTGTGTTAATAGGTTTGTGCCCCTCATTGCTACCTACTTGCCCCCTCCCCCCCCTTTCTTCTTGAATGCAGTCACACAACACCCACCCCATCGCTCAACAACCATTTCTCTTACTTTTTTGTATCACCCAGGTTTGTTAGATAAACTTGTCAGTTAATTAAAACTGTCAAGTTTCATCTTGGCTCCGCTGGCACAGGCACAGTCACAGAAATGACAAAAAAACAAAAACAGAACAACAACACAACCGCACAGGAAGAAGTTGTTCTGTGGAAACAGCGAGGCCGTAATGAAGAAGTCTCCTTGATGTGGCTGAGAACAGACGGTGCAGTTGTTGCTAGGTCTGCTAAATGTTGGCCAGCTTATCTAAGGGAGTTATCCTAAATCCCCCTCAGAACAAGTACCCTTGAAACGTCAGCACCATAATGTATCATAAGGCTCCTTCTGGAATACAAGACGAGTTGGCAATGCCGGACTAGCGCTTGCCTTGCCCCCCTCCCCCGCCCCCCCACACCCATTGAACAGGGTCCAAGCCTTTCTCATAAATATGTATTTTATGATGTGTTCCTTTGGCGCTTGATGGCAGTTTCAGTACCTAAGCCCACACATTTTTTTTTCTTTTTTCTTTTTTTTTTTTTGCAGAGCAAATTAACAACTGTGATAGTGTTTTTCATTTTATGTGATAATTTCTTAAGTAACACCTGTGCAAGTAGTTGCTGCTTAATAAGCTGTGCTGTGAGATGTGGCGTGTACGCTCACTGGCGCACACAAATTCTTATTGTCTACCATCCATTGAGAAAAAAAAATCTATCTCCAGCCTCGTGCCTGCATTTCTTTTTTTCTTTTTTTTTTTGGTTAAAGTTTAGATGCAGCAATCATAGCTTCTGACTTGGTCACATATTTCTTTAGTCTGCTCTTTACTAAAAAATGTCCTATGCTATAAACTTCAGCTCCAATTTGCTGCTTGGACAGAGTATTTGGAAGTGATTATTCCCGGAATAATGTATTTTTTTGTCAAGGGAGTCTCGGCATTTGATTTGATGTCACATTTAATTTAGCTCTTCCGGAGCTGTCAAAGCGTTTTATTAAAAGCGCTGCTTACTCATAAGGATATACGGCTTTGATCAAGTACGCTCTTTCACATTGCTATTTTAACTTCTTAAAAGTCCTGTAGTCATTTATACATGCAAGGGACGGAGTGAACAATACAGTGGATGGAGCTTCGGTAGATGGTGTCCAAGCTCTGGTTGAGTTCACTCATGGAGGCCTGCCAAGACTTTGCTAATGAGCACTTTTAACCTCTAATATTGCCCAAATGGCCTTTCTATGCAGAGACTGATGATAGGCTTTCTCCCCTTCTGTAAAGTCCATTAATATCTGCTCAGAAAATCTGATTAGTCTAATCTTGGCTTTTTTGAATTAGGATTAAGAGCTAGATTCTGAGATGGGGAGTTGCCACTGCTTATACAACACGGAGATAGATATGGGAAATCTGATAAACATATATTATTCCTGTAACTTGAGATTCTTATGTCAGTCAACTTCAGTGCAATATCCTTTGACCTTTTGCAACCAGATTTTCTGCACACCCACAAAGGAATTAGCTCCCCTATAATATTGAATGCAGCACAGATTGCTGAATGTGGAGCAGTGATGGTTGTGTAGTGGATGCCAGGATTGTGTGCACTTTTTGTCATTTTGTGGAGATTACATTTCTGCAGCAGATTGTGGCTGATGGTGGATAATAGAAGCTTTTTATTTATTTATTTATTTTTGTGGGGGGGGGGTAATCATTAAAGCTGATTTAACTTTAATATCATGATATTTATTTCATGTGGATCATCTTATGAATCACATCAGATTATACCATTAATCCTCCTTTAACCGTGCACCCTATATTCATGCTCACTATGATGTCGCAAATGTTCACATATCTTTATTTTGAATAGCGATACAGCCTTCTGGAATCTCACAGCAGTCACAAGGCAGCACCATGCAAAACACATTTGATATTTGCAGCTTATTTTATGGCAAGTAGCACTAGCTTAGCAATGACTTCCAGTGTCGGGAGTTCACCGGTGCGGCCCTCTCAAGAGGTCGAGGGTAGCTCCAGTGAAACTGGCTCCAAAGTGTATCTGGTTAACCGTTTTGTTGACTGGAATTTTGGAGTTAAACCCGGGTGTGCAAAAAAATTACCATATGTGCAAAATCTCAAACTCCAAAGTTCTGGTTCATACACCCCCCCCCCCAGGAATGTGAAAACACTACTGCGTTTCTTATGTCAATTACCATCAATCCTGTGAGAATACATGAGGTTTGGAGCACATACGCATACGCAATACTCCAAACATAGTTGTACTGAAGCAGCATGTGCTTCTTCGCTCTGTGCTCGTCGCTCTGTGGGAGCGATTTGTTGGTAAGGTGGAGGAGTTAACACTTCGATGAGCAAACAACAACAGAATATCCAAAAATACCTTTTGTGGTTTGCACTCTCTTAGTGTTTGGTTTGGTGTTTGGTACCCAGTATGAGTTCATCTGACTGGAGACTGAGCAACTTGCACTGTCTCACTTGATGAGAACTTGAAACCCACAGTGCCATAAGGGCTGTGTATAAGGATTTATAAAGCCACCAGCATCCATCTGCTGTTCTTTTTACTGGAAAAGACAACACACTAATTGTTCCTGTAAAATAATGACTCACCAAGAAGTTTTCCAACAGATCCCAAACCTAACTTACTTCCTGTCTTCTGTTCAGCTCACAGGCATGTTGTTTCTGTTCCTTCTTCTGACAGAGTTTGGAAGGCATCTGGAATCAGAGAGCAAGGCTTGTGGTCCTGTGGGAAGAGTGCCGCAGTGGAGGGATCCGTGCCATAAAGGAAGCACCCAGCTGCGGCATTTGCCAGCAAAACACTGAGCACTGAACTTATCTGGGACCTTCGGCAGCGGGCGGTAAGAGGAGGAGGAGGCCATGTTGACCGCACGCCTGCTAGTCCTCGCCAGCCTCTTCGCACCAGCCGCACTGGGTAGGTTCAGCTCATTAGAACAAGTGTTTGTGTCTGTGTGGATGTGCAGATTCAGGCGCAAACCATGCCTCTTGCATTTCCTGATTGGCACGGTTTGCAGCTGTATCAGAATTTCATGCTTTCGCTATTTAAGTGCCAGATTCTGTCAGCCAACTGCAATAAAAGCCTCTGACTTTATGTCTGTCTTGTTTTCACCGTCTATGTAGCTCCTCTCACTAATTAGCAGTTATTTTTACTCCCTAAACTCCCTGAAACTTTTTTTTCCTACACTTTTCTTCTTTTGATTTTTCTGTCTGTTTTTTTTCTGTGATTTTCAATCTATTTTTAGATCTGTCCCTCTTACTCTTGGCTCTGTCTTTTGCTCTCCTGGCAATAGAAAAATGAACTGAAATTACTTTCAAAGAATCATTAACGCCGACTCTGCTTTGTGGCGTACGCTTAGGATTGTGAAATTTGCAAGAATTAAAATAAAACAAAACAAGGGCTTCTTTTATCACTTCATGAATTAAGATCTTAAGATTAATTTGCAAGGTCTTTCTTTTACGCTGTGAACGGAAACCACAGTGTTTCCCTTTGGCCTTCTGTGGATTGTTTCAGAGGCAAAGTAAATGAAGTCATTTAAATTCAGATTAAAAGTAGTCAGTGGTGGTGGTCTGGTAGCTCGGGGTGTGGATGCAGCTTGGGTTTAGATGCAGGGAGTGGCGGGGAGAGTGGGGCAATGGCCCATAAAAATGTTAATTTAATATGGCGAAAACCATTAATGGGAGATTTGAGGCTAATTGAATTGTTTTTGTGCTGTGATATCTGTAGACCGGGGAGGTGGGTGTGCTTCTTTGTTTTTTCCTTAACGCTGAGAAGAAGCTCTGAAGAAGGTCAGGGGGCCAACGATGTGTTACAGGTTCCAACTGTCTTTAGAGAGCTCCATTGAGTAAAGATTTAGACATTATGAGGTAGTCGAACTGGAAATGAAAATTCATTTTTGCAAAGAAAGGACTATTTATAAAGCTGTCTCGACTCCCTCTTTTGAGTAATGCGAGGTGAACTCGGCGCTGTGCGGGAAAGAGCTGTTGATGACTGCCACTATTGACAATCTAGAGGGAAAGAGCGCTAATGATGGCGAGCTAGGCTTCCCTTTTCCCCAGTGGACCACAGTTAGCCTAGCGTCGTGGCTTCTGTTTTTCGGGGTGAAATACATACTCGTCAGCACAGTGGCACTTCGCAAATGTGTAGTGGCACTTGGTTTAAATAATTGGTGATAACAGCTGATAGCCAGCAAAACACGGGCTTGTTGGGGGTAACATATTCCTGAGAGCTGTTTTGCAGCTGGTAACACTGTTATAATGGGAAACACCTGATCATAAGTGTGAAGTTTGCACAATAAGTCCAAAAAAATGTTTTTTTTTCATTTAGCTTCATGTGAGAATTCAAATTGTGGTCCACTTTTAAGTAGTAATGCTGCCTTAATATCTAAAAATAACTAGGTGACAGGTAGATGCATAAAAATTACTCATGACACACACACAGTTCATTTTTAGTAGCCTCAAGTATTTATTGGTGAGGGCTGTTAAACATCATAAAGAAATTAAAAATAAAATATGAAATGCATGAACAGCAAGAGCCGTCTCCTCCTTATAATAAAACTTGATCTCTATTATATCAGAGTAGATTTAGGTAAATTAAATTACAGTAGTAGCATGAAACTTAGTAACCTCATTTCTGATTCAGGCCTCACCGTAAAATGTCAAAGCACTCGCGCTAACACCCAACACTGCTATGCGCAGCACAAAGGTACTCACATATCCACATACAAGCAGCCATATTAAGAGCAGACACTCTGTGTGTGTGTGGTCAGTGTTATTAGTCCTTTTGACCTTTCATTTGATTAGCATTGACTGCAAAGTGCTGCTTTAAACAGATATGCCTATCAGGCCGTATGGAAGCACCTTTAGGGCTATCGGTGTGAAATTCTGCCTCTGTCTAAATCGGCTGATTTTTAACTGCCGTTAATTTTCTTAAAGCTGCAGTCCCCTAACTGGAGGATTCTGTTCTCTATCAGCATTTGCGCATGGCTTCATCAGAAAGATGCATAATGATGGTCCACCGGTTGGACAAACATCTGTAGGATAACACAGTCACAGCCCATTAGAAAGTGTCCCCGGGGATGGAAGTGAAGTGGTTGAAATAAGGCAGACATCCGAGAAATGTGGCTGAAATCCGTCAGCTGTAGACACCCTGTGACGCTCAGTTTATGTAAAGGAAGTAAGGTCTGTTTTTGCATGTTTTAGCCCCACCATAAACCCAGTATACTTCACATTTATGCAGTGTTATTTTTGTCCGCAAACATAACACGANGCATTTAGTTTATGTCAGTATGTTGTGAATAGAAACGCAGAAAAGTGCATTCATCAGTCTTAAAATCTGTTTGCAACCATTTGGAAAATGGTCAGCTGCAGGGCTGGCATGATTTCTCATAAATGGGCTGAACCATGCGAAAACACCTTCACAGTCCTTTAAATCAATCATTCTGCTCCCTCTGTAATCAACCTCTCCCTCATCGCTAAGGAATAGGTGACATCAAATTCATAAACCACTGACTCCATAAGGTGCAAAAACACCCACATAGGAGGATTTCGTACCAGATTTAGTCGCTGACACCTAGCAAATAATTTGACATGTTCATCAAGAACAATCATTTAATACTCAGCCTCAGCCTGATGCTATAAGCAGACATGGCCAGATGTTTCCAGTGAACTGTTTTGCAGCTGGGGAAGCTTGAGAGGGAATATTCACCACAATGTCATTGTGCGTGTTTCACCCTGAGAGTGTTGGAAATGTGTGCTCTGGGGGATGCTGGCCTACTTTGGCATCTATATTCCCTTTTGTCTGAAAGTCAGGCACAGGCATGCACGCACACGGCTGACTAGCGTCAAGCAAAAGAAACTAGCACTGTTCCTACTGACACACACATGCCAAGTTGCACTTTTAATAATCAGAGTACACATGCACACAGATACATTTGCCACTTAGGGTAAGAGGCTGCAATAGAAGCTGAACAGTGCCCTTTCTTGTCTTTATTTTCTTTTTGTATGTCACAGCACATACCATTACTGTCTACCACTTTGCTGTTGAACAGAATGAGGAATATTTCTGGACAAGCGTCAGATAAAAAAAAATAAATAAATAAAAATGTCAGCGAGAGAATGCAGCTTAAGGAGTGATAAGGATGCGCGGCTGTTTTCGTGTGGGTGGTGCTCTTGTTTGTTTGTGTGCTTGTATATGCGCTTCCCTGTGATCTCTTTGAGTGCCAGCGTGGCTACGAAGACTTGCGAGATTAATAAAAAGTTCCATCACAGATGCTGTCACCGGCTTGAAAAATAGGTGGAACGCAACCCTTGTCGTTGTTTTGGTGAGATCGACTAACAAAGGAAAAGCAATGTCCCAAACGTTCGAGCCATGCCTGAGCGGCACATTAATCATGTGTTTCTGTGCATGTAAAAATCCTCTAGGATGAATTTTAGATTCATTCCGCTTAATACTGCCCCGTGGAATCAGAGACATCGCCGGTTTGTAATGGATGACGGCTCAAGAAACAAATTTAGAGGACGAAAAGCATGAAGTTTGACACTTGTTTTTTTTGTTGTTTTTTTTCCTACGGTCAGATACAAGTGCATGCATCAAACGTGGAAGCAGATATCATCCTCCTGGGTGAGGAGGGGTTGGTAGGTAATGAGGGATGGATGAGACAGATGCGTGCGTGCCACATCTGTTCAGCGTTTGTGTGCACTAGTAGGTTTTTGCATCTCACAGAACAATGTCAGGTAAATAGCAGTAATGCAAATGAACATATAACAAGGTCCATTTTGCCTGGTCATGCATGTCTGCATTCTCCAGCAGGCCTCAAACAAAACTGCACCTTACAAACACCCTCTCTTTCTCACATTCAGGTACCAGCATTAATATGCTAAGGTTAGCTGTGTCTAACCAAACAAGAGCATTAAACTCTGACGTCAGGCTCACTGTTCCCGTACCCGATCCACTTAATTAATCTTCTACTGCCAGGGCACTGACTCCATCCGCCAAGGCATCCCTGGATTTGCCTAATTTGCTTAATTAATTAAACAAATGATTTATTTGAGCTCATATTTCACAGTGGCAGAAAGTTCTTTGTAGAGCCTACTGAGGCATGTACTGTTGTGTTGTGACGGCGAGATGCCTCTTGAAGCATTGCAAATAAGTGGGCTTTGGAGTGGGTGGATGTCAATCATTCATTTGCACCAGCATAATGTACATGCACATACAGCACTTCAGGACAAGGATAAATTATATATGCATTAGAAGGCTACATTAGATGGAAAAAAAAAAAGCAAAAAACTAAACTTTATTTAGACTGGCATTGTTACGCTTTGGTAAGAGTAAATAGAATAAGAGTTCAATGACTGTAGGTTCTGTACAGCAATGTCTTCACTGACAAGACAGCTTGGCTTACATATTTTGAAGTGTAGCATGAGTGGGTGGGGAACAATTTAAAGTTATACAAGTGGGCCAAGAACATTGTAAATACTTTGTGCAGTGCTCTGCACTGCCTACCAGCTTAAGCTACAATCAGTAAGATGCAGTATAGCAAGGTGCTTAACAGTGACCGCACTGGTCAAATAATGGATTCCGGTCTAAGGCAGGTGTCAGGCTTTGCACAGATGTGAAAAAGCAATCAAAACAAACATGTCTTTCCATTATTTAAAAGTTCAGGTCAAGCCAGTATTCAGTTCTTTTGAGTTTATGGAAAGTGCGCCACACCCATTCCTATTATCTACCATGCATTTTGCATAGCATATCCGGTTTCAGTTTATTGGTTTGCATTACTATGTCTGTTTAATAAGAAGTGTATATTTTGCACGACTGGGTATATTCCACATGCAATGTGTATTCATGATATTGCCAAAAGTATTCACTCATCCATCCAAATCATTGAATTCAGGTGTTCCAATCACTTCCACGGCCACAGGTCTATAAAATTAAGTACCTAGGCATGCAGACTGCTTCTACAATCATTTGTGAAAGAATGGGTCGCTCCCAGGAGCTCAGTGAGGCGTGGTACTGTGATAGGATACCACCTGTGCAACAATTTCAGTCGTGAAATTTCCTCACTACTAAATATTCCACAGCGTTAGTGGTATTACAACAAAGAGGAAGTGATTGGGAACCACAGCAACTCAGCCGTGAAGTGGTAGGCCATTTGAAATCACAGAGTGGAGTCAGCAGATTCTGAGGTGCATAGTGCACAAAGGTCACCAACTTTCTGCAGAGTCAATCGCTACAGACCTCCAAACGTCATGTGGCCTTCAGATTAACTTAAGAACAGTGTGTAGAGAGCTTCATGGAATGGGTTTCCATGGCTGAGCAGCTGCATCCAAGCCTTACATCACCAAGCACAATGCAAAGGATGCAGTAGAGTAAAGCACACAGCCACTGGACTCTAGTGCAGTGGAGACGTGTTCTCTGGAGTGATGAATCACACTTCTCCATCCGGCAATCCGATGGACAAGTCTGGGTTTGGTGGTTGCTAAGAGAACGGTACCTGTCTGACTGCATTGTGTCAAGTGTAAAGTTTGGTAGAGGGGGGGATTGTGGGGTTGGTTTTCAGGAGTTGGGCTCGGCCCCTTAGTTCCAGTGATAGGAACTCTTAATGCTTCAGCATACCAAGGCATAGTGTGGGAACAGTTTGGGGATGGATCCTTCTTGTTCCAACATGACTGCACACCAGTGCCCAAAGCAGGTCCATAAAGACATGGATGAGCAAGTGTGGTGTGGAAGAACACCTCTGGGATAAATTAGAATGGAGACAGTGAGCCAGGCCTTCTCCTCCAACATCAGTGTCTGACCTCACAGATGTACTTCTAGAAGAATGGTCAAAAATTCCCATAAACACTCCCAAACCTTGTAGAAAGCTTTCCCAGAAGAGTTGAAGCTGTTATAGCTGCAAAGGGTGGGCCAACATCATAATAAACCTTCTGGATTAAGAATGGGAGGTCACACAAGTTCATATGTGTGTGAAGGCCAGACGAGCAAATACTTTTGGCAATATAGAATTTAATTTAATTTACTTTACTAATTTTAGAGTCCACAGCCACATCGACTGCACTGAAGTTAGGCATAGACAAGGGCCCTGGCTCTTTTTTTTCTTTATCAGTGCTGTAGGTATTTGAGGCAGTGTATGGACCGAATAGGGTTGCCAAAAAAATTGATACCCAGATACCAATTGGATTAGATACTCATGTGCCACAATATTAATCCCAACACTGCCATCTTCACCTCATCCAGCTGACACACAACTTCACACAACACCGCTGTAAACAGGCAGGNCCCCTCACTAGCAGCTGAACACATGAACAGCAGCACAGCAAACTTGGCGAGCATCTTAAAGACTGATACCCTGGTGTTCATGGAGAGTCACAGTTAACCGAAATGTTAACCTGGCTGGTGCACACATCAACAGTAGCTGTTTAACTGTTGGCAGTGACCCACATTAGACGTCTCTTAAGTTATCATTAAGGTAGCAACAAATAGTAAAATGATAGCGTTAATGTGGGAACAAGGTAGCAAATGTTATCAGTCCAGCCCGTCTGTAACGTTAATAGACAGCATTACTTTAGCAGGATAATATTTATGACTAAGAAGTGTTAGGTTTCTCTTAAAGTCCCAAATTGAAGCTGATTAAAGGCTACCAGCAATTAGACAGGAACAGTGGCAGCCTACCTAACCAACTCTATTTGGCTGGCAATGAAAATAGGGTACCGTGTCACCTGAAGTGCAGTAAATAAAGAGGGCTGTAGCTGAATACATTTGCACAAACCAGTATTGTTCTAATATTTATTTTTTAAACTTATGCCCTTTAATTTAGTCATTTTTTTCTCCCCGTGGTATCAAAAATAGTCTTGATTATCAAGTATTTTTCTGGGTATCAGTATCAAGTTTGAAATTCTAATATTGTGACATCCCTTACACTTGTTAACTTTTTTTGCATCCTTAATTTCCAAAGTAGCCCGAAGCAAAATGGAAATAATGCCAGTCAGTTTAACGGAATTAATACAAATACTGAAGTATTTGTTGACCTGATGATGCAAGTAGACATACACTCAGACAATCTTCGCAGTTATCACAATTAATCATGAAGGGGTCGTGAACCAAAATTCATACTACAAGAAACCCACTAAATACTTCACTGAAACCCACAGATATCAGCCGTGTGGTGGAGAGAAATGGATCACGAAAGTCTTCGGTATTCATTCTGAGAGGACCTTGAACGTCATTGCAAGATTTCATAAAAATTCATTTAGTATTTGTTGAGATGCCTTAGTGTGGATCAAGCTGCCTGACATTTCCATCCCCTCAACCACAATAAAAACTTTTATTTCCAAATTCATTTGTATTTTTTTTTTTCTCTTAGGGCATAGTGCTGCTTGTGCAAAACTGTATGCCTCATTCACCCTGGATGAGGCGTGCACATGAGAGCATGGCTTTGAAAATATACATAAAACATCCCCCACAAAAGGATCATTGAATGTAGAATGAAGCCCTGCACACACTGGGTTAAAAAAAAAAAGCCTGGGGTAGTCAAAAAAGTACCACTTAACATTTGTTTGTCATTGGTGCACGGTACCTATGCTTGATCTCTGCTCGCTTCAAAATATAGAACCATATGTACTCGTTAAGATAATTGCTTTGTATTGGGGGTAGCCTTGACTTGAAAAGCAGAGATTTTAATCAAATCAAAAAGAAATAGATGTAATTATTATTATATATATTTTTTTAAACTCAGTGTTATAGTAAAAGTTGGACTGTTTTGAAAATGTTTTTTTTATGATATACTTTAAAATGCCTCCGGTTTAATACATTAACAGACTTTTTTTTTTTTTTTTTTTTAATTTGCATCTCTGTTTCATAGGAATGAATTATTGTTTCCCAATAAACCCCACAATACTTACTAAAAACAAACAATGTGCATATTTGGAAAAATAAAATCTTATGCCTACCCTAAGGATGGCTTCCACAGCTGTCATTTGAATGCCAGCTTCTTTCATAGCGCCATTCTGAATGGGAAGTTTTCACTTTTAAGACGGCGTCGCTTTGTTAGAACATGCTGCATTATTTGAATGCAAGTTTTTCTATGAGATTTAAATATTGCATTGTCGAAAGACTCCTTCCTCTTTGGATTTTCCTTTTGTTTAATTCCTCACATCCGTGTGATATATTTTGTGTGGCGTTTGGCATCAAACATCCGCTTCGCTTTTTATGTCCTTCTGTAATGAGTGAAAAATCAATACCTGCTTGATATGGGGGAATAAAAAAAATGGCCTTTGCCGCCTGTGGCATCCGTAGTGACGGCTTGACATTGCCAAATTGCTGTCAGAACTTGCAACCCAAGAGGAATGAATGACAGTAACATTAAGAATGGCAGAGTGGGGTTAAATACCTCTGCATGTTTTATAGGTGTCTGTGCTAGGACCTGTGTATATCTTCCAAATAAATGAATTAGAATCTCAACTCACTCAACCCACTTGCACAAGCATAATTTGTTAAGCGCCGAATGATGCCATTTAAAGTGGACTTGGAGCCGGCCGAATGGTGTTTAATGAGGACAGATATTGACAGCAAGGTCAAGTGGCAGTAGATGTTAGTTTACATTAGACTGCATAATGTGTGTGTGTGTGTGTGCATAGTGCATGTATATGTTTTTTAGTGTGGGGAAGGCTGGAGGGAGAATTGCAAAGTAACCCCGCGGCCCAGCTCGCACTGCAAAAATGGTGGGTGTACAGTACCACAGGGTTTCCCACATTGTGTAACAGCAGGGGGTCAGGGAGTCATTTAGGGTGTGGGTGGAATGTGAGGAGCAGGAAGGGCAAACAGAAACCAAGCAGAGAGCCAGCGCGCTGACCCATGCTTTATTCAATTTGTGGAATGAATTACCTTTTTTTGGGGGGGTGAAATCCATACAGACAACATGCTTTATTTCCATTGTCTATGAAATGAATGTTCATATGAGAGATATGGGATTTTTCATTCTGATGGCACATCAGGTGTAGTCAGTGACGGACTTTGCATGTGTGATTACACGTAGTGATATTAGGACACTGCAGTGCTGTATATGCTAATCTTTCAGCTTGGAAGGATCCCCCACACCCCCAGCGCTCTTTCCACCATAAGGCTTTAACAATCACGGATGAGAGTATGATGATGGTGTTGAGACTCCGTGTCCCAACCACCCACATAATGAATTGCTGCTGCAGCACTGCATGATTTAAACATGCCTCGAGGCATACTGTACGCATTTTGCTAATTACTCAGATTACAATCTGTCATTCCAAAGCACATGTTGCTAATAGCATGAGCTGATATTTGCGTAGATGGGGGGCTGGGGCTGGGATATTTTCATCTTAATATCTGCCTGTTTATTAGTTTGCCTTTATCTCTCTAAATTTGAAGCTTAAAAAAAAAAGAGATTACGATTCTATTCAACACAACTGGGATTTGGTATTTTTTACCTTCTTAAAATGCAAAATTTTGATTAAAATAAGTAAACAGTCTTCTGATAGAGATAAAGCTTGTGGGCCACCCTATATGGGCTTCAACAGGAATGAGCAACATTTTGAATCAATCCTCAGACTTACCGCCACCACTACCGCAGCTGCTGCCCAGCTATTAGCTAGCCAGCTAGCTTGCTTGTATGCCTGTCTTTCACATTAAGGACACGACTGCTCAAGCTGCAATGTTTTGGCACTGCTCTGTAACATTGAGGTCTTGTTTCAGTGGAACATGCCGCTTAAAGGTCACAGCAGCAAATTTTAAGAAGTGCTTTATTCTGCTGGCCCAGCCGAGACACATTTGCACGTTCAGTTGATAAAGAAATTAGCATAACGGCTCCCTGTAGCCACAACAAGAAAACAGCCTTGCAAATGAAGAGCATATTACAGTAGAGGTATTATGTACAGTACAGTGCAATGAGAGCATCTTAATTTGCACATTATCAGTAAATCTTTTGATGCATGTGGGATTGCTGCTGTTGTCGAGGCTTCTAGGAGCAATTGAGGGCATTAGACAAATGCAAGAGGAAAATACAGGTGCTTTCCTTTGTGGGACTCAGAGGACGGGTGAAGCGATACCTCTTTTATTTGACCAACAAAGGGAATAATTGGAAAACAAAAGGGGTAAAGGATTAATCAGCCTCTGTTCCTTTTGATCTCCTTTCCTTCTCTTATGCGGCACTTGAGTCAACAGGGTGAATTTTAATGTATTCATACACAAACAAAGATTCAATGCCATTTTGCCTCAAACTAAAGTTCACCACGGATGCGGCAGGCCAATTATACGCAAAGTAGCATGGGACCCTGCCCTCTCTTCCCTCAGCTTTATCATTGAATAAACCAACCGTGCACGATGGCTGGTGATTTTGCCTCAGCAAATCAATATTAAGTATTGTAAAGTCTGCATTTAGAGCAAAAGCGTAGGGGGGGGAGGGGGGGGGGGGTCAAATGATACCGTGGCACAGATTAGCTCATGAGACCTTGAGAAGAACAGAGAGGGGTATGAAGCGATAGGGAGTTAGTCGTGTGGGGGTGGGGAGGGCGATATCAGAGATGGCCTTCAGTATGGCCCAGTGGCCTTGTAGAGGAATTCAATACACCCATTGACAAAAGAAGGCTTCCATTGTAGAGAAACCCAGCCTCCTTTGGGAAGCTGGTCCATTTCCTTATTAATTGTGCTCTCATTAAAATAAAAGGAAGGAGAGAGGGGAAAGGATAGCCCGAGAGTAATGGTAGCTCTTCACTGTGGCCTCCTTGTTTGGAAGGATGCCAGGGTCAAGTAGTTTACAGTTCCAGTGCTTTGCACTGGGTGGAAAATACAGTGTAGTTTATGCGTTTTATGTACTGCATGAGCAGTTACACACAGATATGCACACACGCACACACACACACTCCCTCGTTTTATCATCTTTCTCTCAAACCCTCCCACACAGAAGGACACAAATCTTCCTTAGTGCTTCCCTCCTGCCGCATCCTCTGCAGATGTACAGTATCAAGGCTCAAGAGGTCACAGTTTGCCCTCAGTCTCACACCACAGCTGTTACCCATGGGAGGAGACGTCAGTTTGGGCCATGGATCACTGATATCCTGACCGAACAGACTCCCCGAGGTAGCCCTTGACTCTCTGCTCAAAGTATAATTCCAGTTTATTGCAAAGCGGGTCATATTTTTAGTAGATTTATCAGTTATGATAACGCTGCTCCAGCCAAATTAAATGCTGAGATCTGGGACTGCAACAAGTCATAGGAAAAAAAGCCCACAAGCAATCAGGCAGTCTGAAAGCTTAATGTGCTTGTGGATTATTAAAAGTACTTTATTTAGACAGAAAAATGAAAGTGAGAACATCTGAAATGCTTGTAATAGCCCCTCTTTATGTAATAATCGGTGTACAGAAGGTTACAGAGACAGACCAAGAGGAAGGTCTGTGACCTGTTTTGGACACTTTAGGGGAAAAATCCTAACTCCGGCCTTCTGATCCAAATAAATCTGATCTCTCACTGTGTTTGAAACCTCTTTGATCATCTGGCTCTCTCTTTTTATAACAAGCTGTCCTTTATCTCATGTATAGCAGCTGCATTCACGTTGCTGGAAATTGTTTGGTGCTATCTGGGTAGAGTGTGCAAAAGCCAGTACACCGTGAATTCACCGGAGCTTCACTGTGCAGTCGAACTTCACACAGACTTTGTACTCGGGAGCTGGCAGGACTTTTGAAAATATCCATTCCAGCTGCGTGGGACGTTTGAATTCTCGAAGGCACTTATCAGGTAAATGTCGAGGAAGTTTTTCAGGGCCGCATTGCTTGTGTTGAAACAGCTTAAGATAATTGAAAACATCAAGCTGCAGTGGACACCTAGTGTAGAGAGTGACGTGAGAAGCGGTATGATTGATTTAAAAAAAGGAAAAAGTCCTGCATCACACAGTGTTCCTATATGACACCAGAAAGCCCCAAGGACCAACTGGACCAATGGGGAATCTAAATGTGCTCATCTGTAAATTGCAGGCATCGCACATTTTCAAGAAATTTTGAGAAAAAAAAAAACAGGAAAGCGGCTCATTTAACTCGCGTCACATCATGTACTGCTTCTAGATTTAGATTTATTTTATATTTAATGTTGTGTTCTGTGTTGTAATCTCCTTTAATTTGGAAGCAATATCCAAGCGTTGCCTTTTTAAAAAAAATTCAGATATTCTACTGCTTTCTATTTTTGCCTTGATTATATTACATAATTGCACAATCTGTAACGGTTTGTCAACAAACTGTTTGAGCAAATTGCAGAAATGAATATGTTAAATACACCATAAATAAAAATAAATCAGAGTTTATCTTCTAAACATATTTTATGGATCCCCCCCTCTCTGTTTTATCTCCATCCTTATGGGTCCTCAGCTTGTTGCAAGCTTTGTTTATACATCTGATAGCTCTCCAGTGTTAAGTGCAGTTTTTGCTTGTGTTCAGCCAGCCTGTCCGGTCATCTGTTGAATGTGTTACCCCACTGAGTCTGGTTATAGATGTATTCTCAAGTGAGATGGAGAATACCATAGTGAAGATGTCTTTTTTTAAGGAGGTGGGGGCAGAGGGCAGGAGTCATAACTTTCACAGACATTTCCCCGTCCCTGCGACCCTACAAAAGACCAACTGTGTCAAATGAGAAAAATTGCAGGTGCACATTCCCCAGCGGTGCACTCCCTCTTGCCTCCCACTCTTCACACACATATTAGCACATGCAAGCACACACACACACACACACGCACACACACAGGCTGGAAGAGGAAGGGGTGGGGGCTAGAAGGAGATCCTTTTTCACTGCAATAATGCACTCCTTTCTCTGCTATGATATGGACTGGGGCAAGGGTTGAAACCGGAGAGGCAGAGTGAGCGATGTCACTCCACAGCAGGCGACGGCATCACAGAATACGGCGTGCCATTTTTATAGGCCCACTGCAGATGTTTCTCAGCTGCATGTTAGATCTGTGCATACAATAGGGGGCATTTTGTATTGAGGTCATGATGGAGATCACGGGGACCACCCTTTAACTGAGTGGTCTGGATTTAAATCCCAGCCTCCCATCTGACACATTACTCCTGTCATGAATGAGTCACATTAGGAAGCATGTATCTTTAGTGTTTTCCTTCAGCGCCCGGAGGATATGAAAAGACAATATCCACCCTAACTGAAGCCTGTTATTTATTTGTTTATCGTACAGGCGCCATAGTTGCACCACAAGCAAATACAAGTAAAAATGAATAATATTAGTGTTTTCTTTTACTTTTGTTTAGTTTAGCAGATATGTATTTTATAGAGCCTGAACGATATAGGATTTTATTTTAGACTAATATTTGGTGAGTTAGCAAGCTGATATATATATATTTATTTATTTATTTTTTTTTGATTTCAAAGAAAATTTAACTAGGTTTCCCTAACATTTGTCATGTGTAGTTATTTATGAGTTCTTACTAAGATAATACAACAGTGCAGTTAAAAAATAATCTTGTTTTAACGTGGTGGATTACTCATTTATGCTCTGTCTGACTCTGCCTGGTTATTGTGTTTGTGGTTTTCTAAACGTGTGCTGCCAACAGGGATGTTGCAGAGTGCCCCTTGCTGGACACATTACACAACATCAACACTCATGGTTGAAGGGTGTTTCTCATGTCTTGTCTTTACTTTTAAATTTTCATTTGTCGACCATTATAAATGCAGATACCAATATTATTGGCAAATGGCTAATATCGGCCGATATATCGACGTTGACAATATATTGGTTAGCCTCTAATATATTCTAATGTATTCTAATGTGTACTAATGTATTCTTTTACCATTTCATGTAGCTCAGAACCAGGGCATAAACCATGTACTTATTGCTTGTCCCATCAAGTCCTTATAAGTCCACGGATCTTTAAACATTCTGCTCAATTAATTCATATCCAGCCCTTTTTCTGACAAAAAAGACATTTATTGCATTCAGCTATTTCCCAAGGTGTATAGTCTCACTAAAATGTCATGCCTACCTAATGCAGCTTTTAAATATGGATAAGCAGTGAAGCTGTTCATAATTGTGCAAAACCTTTTCCATTAAGTATTACATTCTAAAGTTTCCGTGACTTTTCTAAGATAGGTGAAAAAAAACCTTTAAATTGTTTGCAGCAGTTCAGCCTAAAAATAATATATGCAACCAGTGAAGCTTCTGTTTCCCAGTAACAGGTTTACAGAGTAAATTAGTTGTTATTTGAGGTGCCATCCTTTGTCAGTGTGATATTGTAGCGCACATCACAGCTCCACACCTGCTTGTGTGAAGCCATGTATGGCGCGTTTTGCCCCAAATCGCACATTCCCTGCTATTTCATGCATCGTACACTTATTGTCAGCTCTCAATATGCTACATGTTAAGAGATGTAGCATATGACTCGATGCGTGAGAGCCGCGTTCATGTTGCTTCATACATATTCAGAAGTCATTATCTCCGCACAATAACCCCATGTCTGATACCTGTCATTTTAAATGCAGAAGAAAAGACGATCAAAGGAGATCATCATAGCTGCGTGTCTCAGATGCAGCGTAGCCACCCAGGCTAATTGCGGCAGCAATGCCTTGATTGCATACATGAGGAATGAGATTACTTCTCACTCCGTGGGTGGTTAAGAAATCACTTTTTTTTTTCCTTCGGCATTCATTTCCAACACTAGATTTTTTGGCTCCAACACCCTTACCTCCCTTACATTTTTATCTCACTTTTTCCTTGTTACTTTTTCCTTTCTTCAGAAATCCACATGTTCCCTTTTCTTCCCTTCTGTCTCTTTTGGTTCTCCACTGGCATCACATCAGTGCAAACCATTTAGCTTTGCTTCAAGCTAGCACAGTCTGCCCTTAAGGCACCATGACCCAACTAAAAGAGACCTTTCTACTAGAGATGTACAGTCTTGGTGGTGGTGGTGGTGGGGTGCTAAAATATCCTCTGTGTGTGGCTTGCAGTATCCTTCAGGACAAGCTGGTGCACCGTGAAGGGACTGACAAGACTGAATCAGCGCTACGCACTGCCAGTGGTGTTTTAGCCACGCACGCAGGAGGTGAAACAAAGCAAGCGGGGGGCCCGATTTAAAAAATGTCATCCTTGAACAGTGTCACATTCTTTAGGCGTGTGCACCAGATAGTAACAATCCCCAGGGAGAAACACCCATTGGATAATGTATTAAAATGGGCATATGCACACGTAAACACACTTGTACAAAGAATTAATGAATCACAAGGGAGGTAACAAAAGCAAGCCAGATGCAGTTAAGTACAGATACAGACAGCTTTTAATCTGCTGATGCCCTGCGGTATATCAAATTGTACCACCCTTTGGATTCTTACTGTATATAGGGAAAAAAAAAAAAACCCTTCCCCCATCGCACCCACTTCCCCGGGTCATCTCACTGTTATCTGTGCTTATTCAAATACTTTAAAATATACATTTCTGAGATTTTGTATGCCCACATATAAACTCAAACCAGTTTTATCATCCAGTCATTGTGTGAAAAAAGAGCAAGAAACTAGGATTAGTTTATGTAGTGTACATGGAACTGGCGAAAAGGTGCATTTTATTATGAAAGTGGCTCCACTGATACAAATATTGGGACAATAGGAAGTAAGTCTCTGTTAAACTACAAACATAACAGATGCATATGCATGAAATTACATTTTAATTTTGTCATTTAAATAATTTCTTGTCCTTCATTATGTGCGTAAACATTAGAGCACCCAACTTTAATTGGTATTAATTCATGCTTTTTGCCCTCGGATATTACACCGCAGTGTAAAAATAAATAAATAAAATACTCGCAGAAGTGTGAGAACGAGAAATGGCTTAGGTTTATTTCCAAACGTGCCGAAAACAAATCACTGCAATGCAATTCAGAGCCGGGTCCTTATATGAGGATGCTTTTGATAAAACAGAATGCAAACAAGTTCATGCACGAAGGCTGTGAGAGCGCGCTTCAGTTCGCTGGATTTGCCTTCAGATGGCAAGAAATTGAAAAAATGCTCGTCCTGGCTCCCCACAAATTCCAAATAAGGGCAAAATTTTCATACCGCCTTAATGACTCGCACAAAAGGGAAATTACATCAACAGCCAATATGCTGTTTTATGTAAATACTTTACTCTCTTGCTTCTTCTTTCCAGCTCAAATATACATTTGTCTCTGCAAGCTCCGACAAATTACTAACCGCTGTATGAACAGTAGATAAGGCTGTGTGTGTGTGTGTGTGTGTGTGTGTGTGTGGTGGGGGGGTCATTGTTGTTTATTGTAGTGCTGTGTAAACTGTTCGGGATCAACTCAAGTCGCTCTTTTTACCTTGCTATGACCATGATCAACTGATAATAATAATAATTTTAAAAAAAACCCGTATTAAGCCAAAAGCAGAAAGTTATTATCAGTTTTGTTGTGACAGCTGGCGTTATGCTAACCTGGTGGCCACTATGTTAGTGCTGGAGTTCAGCTCCATTTGCTTGCAGTATTGCACTATTAATACAGCTATAATAAGCAGAGCCCCAGGGATCCATTCAGACAGTGATATTGCCTGGTCTCCTATTCATTACAAGAGAACACATTTTCTGGTATTCTGTCATCGGTTGGTGCTATATTTTATGTGAAAGGACCTTCTACAATACTGTGGGTTGCTATGGAAATGAGTGAAGTGCACTGAGGTGTTCAAATGAATGGTCCTGCCTTAAGTTAAGCAAGAGAAATTCAAGTACCCTTTAAACCAGCGTGTGTATGTTGCGATCATAGATTTGAAGAAACAACAAGGAAAAAAGAGGTAATTTGGGATTCAAGAGCAAAACTTACTTTATAGTTCTTGTAAAATAAAATAAAAATTGTGTGTGTGTGTGTATATATATATATATATATATATATAT
>JASGAU010351935.1:0-21258 GCA_030220045.1 Australoheros facetus | reverse complement strand
TGTAAAAAACATACATTAGGCCTATATCAAACGTTTCTTTATATACTCAATATATAATAGAGTGCTCCAAATACAAATTATAAAACAAAAGATTGGAAATATGAAACACCAAGGGCCTTTGAGGAGTTGATCCTGTTTCTCCTGCCTGATGACCTGCCCTGTTTTGTTCTTCTAATTACACTGAGGGATGAACAATTTGTATACAGTATACCTATGTAGGTTGTTTGTGCAGCCTACTCGATATTAAATTTTAAATTTGCAGTCTACACTCTGTCTATCAGATTAATCCTTTAACGCCAGGCGATCGCTGCTGAATCGCGGGTTTCCTGACCTTACTAGCCGCGAACAGCTGATTAAGACATAGTGTCTCACCGCAGTCAGCTGGTCAAAGGAACTTGATCAGCTGGCTTTTTACGGTAACTCCGGGACCATTCGTGCTATCGGAAAAAATTCAAACGGTTCCTGAAAGCTCAGAAATTACACTTCACAGTCATGTAGTGGTATTACGGTATTTGTGACCGGAAGTTTGCAAACGCCAACACTTTTGAAGTAGGGTGTGCCTCATTCCACATGTTTGGAGGTATAAATTTAAAATGTGTCCAGTCTTTGCTACGTTTTCCTTCACACATTTTTCTTACCGTTCCCGCGTGTAGCCTCTATGTAACGCGCAACTTCCTCTGGCTCTTTCCTGTTTCCGAGCTAATTTTGCAGGAGCCCCTCCCTCTCTGGTGTTTGTTTACTCACTGCTCAGTTTGTCCGTGGACCCTCCCCTCCCGCTCAGTGTAGACGATCATATGCTACCAATCATCTTAACCAATCACGTGTGGCTTCCAAAAAAAACAAAAAGAAACGAACGAACGAAAATAAAAAAGAAACTGCTCACTATCGGGAGCCGGCTCCCGTCGTTCACTTCAAAGAGCCCGCTCTTAGAGCCGGATCGTTCGCGACCGACCCATCACTACCTCTTTGTGAACAATTTCACTTTAGTGATTGCCTGCAACCTCTCACCAACCGTTCAGGGAATACACACTTTTCCCAAGCAAGTGGTGGTTACCAAGGGTCATTGACCCGTCTCTCTGTGTGAATGGAGCCTTAGCAATTCATTTCACAGAAACTGCCAGCAACCTCCAGGAACCACTCACAAATGGCCAGGGAGTGCACATTTTCCCCTGATGATTAGTGGTTGCCAGGTGGTTGCCAACCAGTCCCTAGGCCTGAGTGACTGAGGCCTAAACAGCTTGTTTCGTGCAGAGGATAAACAAAGTGGCTGCACCAATGCCCAGTATAAGATAAGAATTATTTTTAACAGTAAATCATGCAAAGCTACTCTAGTTGAGTCCAAGAATAAAAAGATAGAGCTGGAAATTAGCCAAATGGGTCCGCTTTAAGATAGGATTGTAATTATTCACAAAAAAAAAAATCTAGCATTTAATAAATGTACAGTTACAGGCTTGTCTTATGTCACCCTCATGTCTTGTTTTTGTATTCTTTCTTAAAGCGGTTAATGCAGGACAAAGTAAACAGTCTTCATACAGGGCTAGCAAGAAATAAGATGGTGAAAGAACAACTTGAATGTTGGTGAGAGGACTGAGAATTGATTTGAACTATACAAAATGTCAAAGATATTACCATAAAAGGAGAGTAAATGAGTGTATATTAGAGAAAAATATTGAAAATCTAACCTTTCTGTGTCTGCTTTTTTTGTTGTTGTAACAGTATTGATTTTAGGGCATCAAAGTGTGTTAAAAGGCAGTGAAAGCCTGAAAATGATGGATTCTTTAAGGAGTGTCTCACATTTTGTAATAGTTCAATATATATTTGAAGGGTTTTGAACTCGGTTTAGAGCAGCAGTGGGTTTTGAGAAGTATTAGGAGTATAAGTTTGAATTAAAGATGGCTCCTTATTTTATAATGATGTCATTAAATCTACAAAGAATGCATCTACAAATTTTTTAAGCTTATGCTTGGTCAGTGACCAAATCTGTAGTATTTCAGTAACCCTTGTAGAGGATTTCATTCACTGTGTTTTACCCATCCTGAGTATTAGGAGCAGTGGGCAGCCACCGTGTGGCACCTGGGGATCTGCTCCAGCAAAGGCAGTGACTTGATGAAGGACAGTTTTCAATAGAATTCTGAACTGACTGACAGTGAATATTATTGCATTTTATCTCACTCTTGTTAATTTATTATTTGCAATATTTATTTTACTTGTTCCTAGTTTATTTTCACTGTGCAGTAACAGCGGTCTGAATCTATGTTTGCTGATAGCTGTGTGCATATGTGTACAGATCGCTCAGACCTGGAAAAGGAAGTGGCAGAACTGCGTGTTCAGCTGTGCAAAGCCTCAGTCCTCGGTGAGGTTGAAGAACTGAAGAGGGCTCTGGACTGTAAAGAGAAGGAGAGGGTCCAGCTCAGCTTACAGCTGAAGGTGTGTGTCACAGGCGGTTCAGAGAAAGATGTTGCATTTGTTGAGCTATGTTACTTAAAGAATATGTGGGGAAACATCAAAGATGTCTCAGCTGGAGTTCAAATAAACACAACACAAGCATGCGTCTGACTCTAATACTCAGGATGCTGTTGTCACCACCCTGAACAGGGGTTATTTATGTTGGTCTGGTGCTTCTTCATCCATGGTGGCATCCTCTGCCTGCTCCATGCCCCTTTAAAATCTTCAGATGAAGTGACATTTGGAATAGATCACAAGTCAACCAGCACTCATTTATTCTTCTCAAACTGGTGCAGTGTGTCACTTCCATCACTGTAATGATACATAAGAAAAAACAACGAATTGGGAAAAAAAGGCAGGTCCTTGCAACGTAGGGGTGTTCAAGGCTGCAGTTGGTATCAATAAAATGTTAGTAGAAATAGCTGCACTTGAAGTATCGGCACATTTCTCTAATCTCTGATGTTTCTTTCACTGAAAATGTGTTTAAACACCCACACTTCCCCTATTGCAGGGTAGGTGTTGAGAGAAGATGCGGGTTTTTGCATGTATCACCTGGGGCGTCTCGTGTGTTGTTTTTTTTTTATGTCTAAATCAAAATAGACGTTGGAAATGTTTCATTTTAGTGGTAAATGAGAAAAATGAAGTATAATGAGGAGAATGGGATGGAAGATTCAATTTTTCAGTGACTGAATTTATATACAGTCTAATAGGTCTATGAATAATCAGTGTATGACTAATTACTCCTAACTGACAGTCTCATTCAGTATAAACGCCCAAACGGCAGCAGGGTTACCTCACTTGCCCTTGCTTTCCACTTCAAAGTGATTGTGATTTTCTTGTGGATATTACGTTAATCCAGAGCAACTCTTGTTTTAGATTACTTTTCAGACCAGCATCGCAGATAATCCAATTGTACGTAGCGTGTAAACACCCTCAACCGTCTCTGACCTTTCTGTCTTTGTCTTTTGTCCCCTTCTCTTCATACCAACCGTTTATTCTTTAGCTTTACTTTAAATATATCAAACCTTCATTTTTTTCTTTGCTTCTCTCCTTTTTTTCTTTGTCCTATTCACCATAAACCCATTATTCCACACTTCTGTCTCTCTTTCTCTTGCTTTTCCTCCCCTCACACTAGCAATAGGCACTCACTGAAATAATCTAAAATGCAATTCTCAGGTCCATAGAGACACACACCTTGACCTTTCTTTTCTATATATATACAAGGAATTATCGTCAGACCTGGCAGTGCGGGAACAACAGCAGCAGCGAATGCTGGAACAGCTGAGGGACATACAGGTAGTTTAAACAAATAACTCTTTATGGTGATAATTTAAAGTGCGAACATGTGATGTTTACCTCTTTATTCTAAGCCATGACTTAATAAGATTACAATGTTTGGAACTGAAAAACTAATGCTGCAGTAATGAGATGCTTGAGATTTGTCTTGAATGAGAGTAGTTTCATAGGATTTCATATTCTAAAGAATGAATATACACTTTATTCATGAATTCAGTCTTCCTTTCAGAGCCGAGGGCAAGCAGAGAGGAGAGAGACGGAGGCATTACTCCTCGAGAGCAAAAGGAGCAGAGATGAATTGAAGACCAGAGCCCAAGAGGCTGTGCGCCAGTGGAGGGCAAAGTGCAGGAGACTGCAGAAGGAGCTGGAGGAGGCGAGGGCCGAGTCTCAATTTCTTACTGACAAGGCCTCACAGGTTGGTTGAAGTAGATGCTTTCATAACAGTTTTTTTTGACACAGCTCACGGTAGCAGCTGAACCTGTTAATGTTGACTTTCAACACTGAAATAAAAAGCTAGAATCTTAAAAAGTCATTGATTCTAGTGAACTGATCTGCCCCTGCTCAGCCTTAATTCTAACAGAAGGAGGAGAACTGTAAAACTACATCTCTGCTCTTTTCAAAATGGGCACTCGGCCGAGTTTGCACATCAAAATCGGTTTCCTTATCTCAAGCAGCCCTTTGCTTTCCTGATTCGGAATCAGTCGGGGTCTAATGAAAGGTGCTAATGAGTGACATTATAGGAAATGTCAGCTTTAAGAGCTTGACCCGTATTAATGACCAAAAGTCTAAATTTCTCAGCATCCACTGCATTGATTTTGGCTGTTTTTTTTTTTTTTTTAATCCACCCACTGTGGGTCAAATAACCTTATGGCTGCAGAGTGCTGAATCACTTGATTGCCTCTGCAAAACAACATTTTCCCGGAACAATATGTGAATGTCCAGTCTAGGTTTGTATTAATGAATTCTTTTAACAGTAAAACCATGTGAGTGCCTTTCATCTTTACAAAGAAACATGAAAAAAAGTATTGCACTTTCATAATGCATTGTACTGTATACAGCAACCACTGTTAAGAGTCAGGCAAAACTGTGACTGTTACTATGCATTAGGTCAAGTTAAACCAGGACTGTCTGTGTACCTCTAAAACCACTTGCTGCCATCTTTTCTCTGTTGGCTCCGGTGGTTCTTTCAGTTTATAATTGATCAAAGTGAACGGTCTCATTCGGAGCAACCTTTGCTCCGAATCCAGCAAAGGTTTACTGTGAGAAATCCCATTGCAACTAGTTGGCCCTGGTGGGAAACTGCAGCATGAATGGTATTCAGCTTTAGTGGCAGTTGTGTCTCAGATGTTCCACCTCCACCCTCTGCTGCTGCTGCTGCTACAGGCTGAGTTAGGTACCAGCCAGCTGGCAGCACTATTAGCTAGAACTGAGCCTCTTTGTTGCATTGTCTTAACAGCAGACTCTGGCTCATGCACAACTTTTGTGACTTTGATGGTGTGTTCTAAAAAGTGATCAATAATGTCTGTACTAAAATGCAAGTAGTGATGCCTCAGGCAGTGAGGAGAAAACTCTGTGGTTGTGCAGCTCAGTGAGGTCAGAATACATCGGTGGATGGTGGAAGGAAACTAAATTTCTGCATTTGGCTACACTGATATACATAATATTGGCAACTAATGTGGACATTATGGACACCACAAAACTGTTAGTTACAGCTTGTCACATTTCATCTTTGTTAGCAGCTTTGGGTTTCTAGCTGTTTTCTAGCTTTTTAAACAATTTATGTGCCTTACTCTTGCTAATGTTTGGTGTAACATGCTTTGGGAAGTTTGTATTGCACTTAGGCTATAAATGCTGTGGAGCACTAAGTTAATGATTGTCCCCAGATGGACTTAAAATGAATACACAGTCAGTCAATAAGAAGGCCAATCTAGATCTAGAGTCCCACATGTTGGTACAGCGAACAGAAAATCTTTGTTCAGCTGAGGATTTGCGTAATGACACCTTACAGTTTCCACTAGATATCCATGTGTTAGAGAGCCCAAAGCCCCGACGTCAGTGAGCACCTGAGGAGCCTGATTATGTAAACATGTATAAATTAGTGTACAATTAGCAAATGTGATAAACATATCAAAACTTGGTGAATAATTCTTTTAAGAACACGGCAATGGTGTGATCTTATTGGTTTCCTATCCAACATTTTAATTGTTCAACTGTATATCCTCATAAGAGGCTTTATTGTTGTAGACCAGACCAAGAGGTTGCAGCATAAAATGGCAAACAGTCTCTAATAAGTATAAATGTACACCCACCAAACACTTCACTGGGTACACTGCAGTAGCAGCAGGCTGGACCCTTTTTTGCCATCAGAACTGCCTAAATTCTTCATGGCTATAAGATTCAGCAAGATGCTGGAGAAAGTCTGCAGAGATTTTAGTCCATATTGATGTTATAGCATCACACCGTGGCTGCAGATGTTTTGGCCGCATTCATGATGTGAATCTCCTGTTCCACCACATTCCAAAGGTGCTCTGTTAGACTGAGATGTGGTCACTGAGTACAGCGAACTCATTTTCAAAGACCCAGAGATTATTTGAACTTTGTGACATGGCATAATATCTGGCTGGACACAGCCATCAAAAGATGGATCCACTGTGTTCATAAAGAGGCGGACGTGGTCAGCAACAATGCCCAGGTATGCTGTGGAGTTTAAACAATGCTCAATTGATACTAAAGGGCTTAAAGTCTGTCCAGAAAATCTCCCCCACACCATTACACCACCACAGCGGCCTGAACTGTTGATGCAAGGCCGGATGGATCCATGCTTTAATGTCATTTATCCCAAATGCTGACCGTACCATCTAAATGTCGCTGCAAAGATTTAAACACATCAGACCAGGCAACATTTTTCAAAATATCTGCTGTCTAGTTTTGGTGAGCCCGTGGAAATTGTAGCCTCAGTTTCCCCTTCTTAGCTGAAAGGAGTGGCATCTGGTGTGGTCTTGTGCTGCTATAGCCCATCTACTTCAAAGTTCAGCAGTTGTGTGTTCAGATTCTTTTCCACATACCTTGGTAGTACAGTAGTGAGAGGTTATCTGAGTTACTGTTACCTTCCTGTCAACTCAAATCTGTCTCCTCTGACCTCTGGAATTAACAAGGGATTTTTGCCCAGAGAAGTGCCACACACTGGATATTTTCTCTTTTTGGCTCTCAGTAAAACTTTGAGATGGTTGTGCAAGAAAAATCCCAGCAGATCAGCAGTTTCTGAACTACTCAGACCATCCCTTCTGGCACTAACAACCCCACCACGTTCAAAGACACTTGAATCACATTTCTTCCCCATTCTGACGCTCAGTTTGACCTTCAGCAGGTCTTCTTTACAGTGTATATGTCATGGTCCTGGACTGTTGGCCCCATCGCTTTGTGTTTGTTTTTGATATTCTGTTATACTTTATGTTGTTTTCCTTATCTTGGGCCCCTGTTTTGATTCCCCGTGTAATCTTTTGTTGTGGATATTCTTGTGTTTATGGTTTATCCCCTGTCCTTGTGTCAAGTTCATGTGTCCTATTCCTGGTCTTTGTGTTTAGTTACTTCCTGTTATTTTGGTGTGTCTTTGGCTCTTGTGTGGTGTGTCTAGTTTTGTTTCCCGCGTCTCCCTCACAGGTGTTCCCTATTGTCTCGTTACCTGTGTGTATATTTAGTCTCAGTCTCCCTTTGTTCCTTGTCAGGTCATTGTTTGATGTCCTCTGTTCCTGCTGTGTGCGTCATGTTTAACGTCCAAGTTTTAGTTCATGTCAAGTAGTCAAGTCAAGTCACGTTTAGTATTGGAGTTGAAGTTTGTGCTGCTGGCTCCCATCCAGTGCGTCCTTTGTTTGTACCCCAGTAATTAAAGCTTAAATTTTAAGTTAAGCTTTTTGCCTTTGGTGTCCTGCTTTGGGGTCCTCTGCCTTGCCTCCCCACAGCATTACATGACAGTATACCTGCCTAAATACAGTGGTTTGCTCCCATGGGATTAGATCAGCCGCTTCATTAGATGTGGCCAGTGAATGTGTGTAAGCAAATGTAGATTCAACTCACTGGCTTCTATCGAGGATTGAGCCGTAGAAGAAAAGCAGACTGTAAATGATTTGACAGCTGAGAAGAAATAGAGAAAGTAGTTCTTCTGGATACGTATATAAGGGATCCCCAATAAATAACAACCAAAACAAAATTTCCAGCTCCATACTTTTTATTTTTGGGCTCTACTAGAGTAGGTTTGTATGATTCTAATCTTAAAATAATTCTTCTTTACCTTATATTGGGCCTTGGTACAGTTCACACTGACATTAAGGAGAACTAAGAGGAGAAAAAAACTGAATCTTAAACAGTGTTTAGCCCAGTTTGAGCTTACAAGTACATTATTTGAAACATGTTAATATGAGCATCCACCATTGTAACAGTAGTTATATGACAGAAAATAAGGAAAAGCATAAAAATGCCCCTTTAAACATTTGCATTGGCATCAGTCCAGAATTTCACAATCACTGCATCCCTAACGTCTACGTGTCTCTTTGTTGATGCTGATTTATCCTTTGTTTTGTCTTCACAGCATAGAGGACTTTGTGTCATCATCCAATTTAAAATTTTGAATAATGCATTTTGAGTTCACTTACCATGACCACAAATAGATTACCTTAGCTTGGTATGTTAAAATGGCCGTGTTTCATGAATAATTAATGCCTGTCTGTTGTTATTAGCTTAAACATCACCCCTCCACACACACATACACCCCACCCCCACTGATTCCCATCCCATTTGGACCAAGGGAGTCACCTCCAAACTCACAGTCAGCACCTTGTGCCTCACAGACAGACAGACTGACTCCCACCTGGCATACTCGACGTGATGCGAATTAATTACAAAATCATTTTTGCCCTCTTAATGAATTAGGGGAGAGAATCAAGTGCTCAATTAAATGATTAGGTTCTGAGCTGCTGCAAAGTCTTTGCAAATTCCAGTCAAACCCAGAGTATTAGAAGCAATCTGCCTTGAGCAGACCTGACCATTGTCCCTTATCGAGACGCTGAGTGCAAGCATTTTCCTATCAGTGCAGGAGCTGGTACTGCACATGTTTCTCTCCCTCCGTCTCTCTGTCACTCTTTCTCTTGCACTCATCATCATTGTCAGAGCTCCTCTTTGTACACCATCTTCCTCCACCTCTTCATTTGTCATTCTTCGTTCACTTTTTTTTTTCCTCTTCAACTCCCTCTCCCTTTTGCTCCTTCTCTCTTTCTCCCTCCAGGCAGCAAAGGAAAAAGGAAGCGCTCAAGCCCAGCTGAAGGCGCTGAGCCAGCAGACTGAAGCAGCCCGCCGGGAGCTTGCTGAAATCCTAGGCCGTTTGGCCCAACGCGAAGAGGTGCTCCACCGCAAGGACGTGGAGCTGTCGGAGACACACCAGCGCCAGTTGTCACTGCAGCAGGAAATCCGGGAGGTGTGGGCTCCAACATCCAGAAATAGAGTTCTTCTTTCTTTTCATTGAAATCACTATGAACTTAAAAGTAGTAGTATTAGTAGTATTTTCAGGTATCAAGCACCGTAGAGTTGAAAAATCTCACTCTCTAATGTGATTGAGAGATCAAATTGTCTTTCTCATTCATTTATTTTTTATTTGTTCAAGTGAAATAAGTGAATGTAACACAATGCTTTAGAGTCACTAAAAAGCTGTGATAAGATCCTAACAGGACTCCTAACTCTAGGCGAGGGAATCCTCAGCCACCCTCGAGGAAGAGACACGGCGTCAGGCTGCCATACAAGCAAGACTGAAAGAAGAGAACCAGAGGCTGCAGGAACAAGCTGACACTCAAGACCGCCATTTTCAGAGGGATCTGGACACACAGGCTGAGCTCCAGGCTGCCCTGAAGCAGATGACGGCAGCCCACGCCCAGCTCACCCAGCGGTTGGCTGAAGAGGAGACTTCTAGGAAGGAGCTCCAGAAGAGCACATCAGAACTTCAGGTCAAGCTGACAGCGCTACAGGAAGAACGGACTGTGCTCAGCAAGCAGCTGCAGCTTGAGAGAGAGGTGCATCAGAAGGAACTAGACAACTTGAAGGCCACAATGGAGGGCAGCAAAGCAAAGAAGGCTCGTGAAGTGCAGGACATGCTACAGCTCTGCCGTCAGGAGGAAGATGAAATGCAGGCAAAACTTAAAGAGCTGAAGGTAGCCCATGATCATTAAGATGTTGTTCAGCAAATGTGCAAATAGATTCAGCAGCTAGTTTAGCTTAGCTTAGCATAATGACCGGTATCCGCAAGACTGAAATTTTAGAGGCATTAATTACATGGGTCTGGCCAAAAAATAGTCTGGCACATAATCATCAGGCTCTTGAGAATTAAACGAGATGCTAGGTACATATGATTATCTTTGGACAAAAGTGTTCTAGCTCCTGTTTTTATTCTAAGATTTGCTAAATAGCGGCTGGCTGTAGCTGCATAATCCAAGAATTTTCTATCTTTATGAAAGGAAAAAAACCCATCAAATCCTTTAAATATTCCACATCAAAGTTCTGCTAATCTCTAGATACTGAACCAGGTGTCACATGCTTTTATTTTGTCAAATCTTTTCAGATGTTCAAGGTGTCCCTACCTAGGCATGGATCATAGGGTGCCAGACTCTAATTGGCATTTTGAGTGTCATTGGCACACACTACAAATTCAGTGCAGGGTAACGTGCCACAGCAGCGAAACATCTGGTATATTTCCGACCCAGCGACACAGACGAAATTCTCATTTAGCGTAATTTTCTTCTTTGGTCGTGGCTCTGTCCTTTGAGTACTGGTGATCTGAGGATAGCGGAGCTTTTAATGGTGTGTGGTCCCCTGTGGATCTTCAGGGCCGTTCTACAGCTCCAAGCGTGAATATTTAAAAACTCTGATATGAGACCCCTAAAGTCTCATCAAGGCACCACTGGAGATGGGGAACTTCACTTGACTTAGTCCCACTGCACCCGGGCCCCTCCCTACCTTCAGTATCTCCAAAGATGAGCCCTCCCGGGTACATTGTTTCTTAAGGGGCATGGTCCTCCCTGATATGGCTGAGTTTAGCCCATTAGCTGCGCTGAATGGCATTAATATCTGACATAGCTCATTGTAATGGTGTCATTTCCAAGTGCGGTAGGGACAAGGGCGTTTGCTGTAATGTTTTTAAATATTAGCCTACAGGCACTGCAGATGTCCCTAAGAAGCCCACCCAATATTCACACATCATAGCCAGAAGCTTGTATTACAGTTGTGATACAGTCAACTGTCAGAAATGGCTTAAAATATTCACATTTCCTTGTCCTTGTCCTCTCACTCATGATTTCTCCTCCACACTATCTTCCCTGCCTCTCTTTATCTTAACCTCTCTTTCTGCCTCTCTCTGCTTCTAATATTGCATTTTTACTTTTAGTGCTTCTGCTTTCCCATTTTCTCCCTTTGTTTGTGTCACTCGCAGTCCTGAGTAATTGTTGTTCATTCCACTTTACTATATCCTGTGTAGTTATGTTATTATTAAATATAGAATGCTAAAATCTGAGGCTTGCCTTTGTAAGCTTGAGCTGGACTCAGTCATCAAGGGAAACATTAAGGGCTGATGCCATCATTTCAGATTCTTGGAAATTGCATTTATTCCCTCTCTTGACCTGTTACTTGATGTTCTCTGCCTTTGCAGCACATAATGTCACATCTTGTTGTGAAATCAGCCTTTACTTGCAAGATGTGACTTAAGAACTTGGACTAAATAGTTGGATCCACTGATAAATTTGGCATGTTATATATCATCCTCAAATCCAGATTTGCATCAGTGAAATGAGGACTTGTATCTGTCCTGTTTACTCATAGTATTCCCAGTTCATTGAAAACTGCCACCTGTTTAAAGTCGATAATTTCTGCACCAGATAAACCACCCGTGTTTATGATCTCAAAATATTACCGGTGTATCATTGCCTTAAAAAGATTCGCTCTCTTCCAGGCAGATGCAGCATCAGACAAGAAGCTGTGTGGGGCGCTGCGCATAAAGTTGGACAGGATGAAGGACGAGTGTGATAAGCTGGCAGCACAGCTGAGCACAAAAGACGAGGCACATGCACTCCTCCACCGAAAATACCAGCTACTCAAACAGGAACTGGAAGATGATGTAAGCCTAACTTCTTTTGGCATGTATTTACAAATGTTATGATTGATATTATGTGGTAGAATACTTGCAGTACAGACAGAGGATTTATGGTCACCTCAAATTTCATAACACCTTTGTTGATGGTAATTAATGGTGATAGTCCAAGACATGGTTGTGATCAGCAGACATTTTAGTTCCACTTTAAGCAGCAGCATGCCCAGTTATTATATCTGTGATTGTGCAGATGTTACATTTTAGCAATGTGTATTTGTTGCATGAAAAGAAATACAAGACATTTGACTATGCACCAGCAGTCAGCCAGTCTGTGGCTTCAAACTCTTACAGTTAGGTATATGACAATGATACGATGTTTGCAATTTAGCCTCTGTACATTACCACAGTGGATCTTAAAAGATGTGATTGAAATGCAGACTTTCAGCTTTAGTTCAAGGGATTTGTAACAAAAGTATAATTTTAGAACTTGAATGATCAGTTGATGATCATGTGATCATTAAGGCTGCGTCCAAAGTATTTGATTTTTTCCTGTTCTTGTTCATTGTGTGCAGTTTTTTAAATTTCGGCCTTCAGACTGTTGAAGACTATCAACAGTCTCAGCTCGGGCGCATGACAGCTCTCTCACTCTCAGCAGAGATTATCACACTTCAGTTCCGCTCATTGTTGCTAATTAGCAACTTTTTTTTTTTTTTTTATATATATCAAGATTTAGTGACTTTTCATGCCCCTTTAGTGAGTTTTTTCACAAAAAAAAAGTGGCTAGGGAAAATCTATAGACAGTACTGCTCTGCAGCAGAGCTCTTGCTCTCTTTGCTCTCCAGCACTCTCACAGCAGTGATTATTATGCTTCAGTACACCTCATTGTTGCAAACTTAGTGACTTTGTCAGAAGATTTAGCAACTCTTCATACCCCTTTTAGCGATTCTTTTTCAAATTCCCAACTGTGGGAACTCATGCTTTATCTCAGATTGAGGCACACCTCCTTCTGTACCGTTCACTGAACAGCAGCACTGAGACATTTTGTTGCTTCTAGCTTTCCCTCTGAGTGACTGCAACACAACCGTTTAACTTGTGTGTATGATTTAGTCGGATAAGAATCAAATCTGACCCTGTGAAGCTTCAACTTTTTGCTGTAGATGGTATTCAGGACAGCTCAAGTGATCATCCAAAATTAAGAACAGTTAAGTGGTGCCTGATCAGTGCTATTTTAAATGGTCTTTATCAAGCACACTGATTCCCACAGTCTCCTGTATGTCTGTATGTGTTTACTGAGGAAAACCAGAACATCGCCTCACATTAATCATGTAACAGGTGACATAAATGTTGTTCACTCTAAGACAAAAAAAACAGCTCTCGTGAACTGGAATAACATCAAAAGAAACACCAGCTAATTTGCAACACCTCTACTCTTAGCTGTCTACTTAGCTGTCTGCGGTCCTCCACAGGTCATGTCAGGTGAGCGGAGACGTGTTTCGGAGTCAGAACTTGTTAAGTTGGAAGAGAAGACGTTGCAAATGGAAGCGGAGCGAAAGGCAGTCCTTACCTCTTTGGGTGAGGAACTAGACGCAGCCTGTCGAAGCCTGGCTAGGAACGGCGAAGACAAGCTCCAGGTATTTCCTGTCTATTATGTTTTGTTTGTTATTTTTGTGTTGAAAGGTGAATTTTGCAGCCTTCAGCAATATGGTCCAAATTATGTTCACAGACACACAGGACAGAAATACTGTCACCATGCTTATTTACACTCCCAGCAGATCTGGCTAGCAGTGATCCACTGTTAAGTCACAATTTAGTCCTGACAGTCCACATACTCTGGAGAAAATATATAGGTCTTTGGGTCTTTAGTGAACTAGATGCTAAATTTTTTTTAACTGCTCCTTTGTTAGGTTTGGCTCTCTTCTCAGTTCATGCTGGACAGTGTGTGACTAAAAAAGGTCCCTACAGGCTGTCGTGTTAGTGAGAGTAGGGGAGCTCAACTTTATACCTGCTTTGTTTTGCCCCACTGTTTCCTCAGTTACTTTTTTCCATCAGAATAATGTCTCCTCAGTATAAGTCAGTGTTATGTTCTTGTAGGTAAATGTGTTTATGAGGTTGTGTCTTTTATGTTTTTTAAGGCAATGGGCAGAATAACAACTGTGTAGTTACATTTTACATGATAATCTTTTTCCAGATATCTTAAGGTCGTGTGTGTTGTTGTGCTTATATGGATGTTGTATGTGTGTGGCACATGAGACAGAATGTCCAAAGGAAATACTTGTTATATCTACCACGCTTTTTATGGCCTCTGCCCTTCCGATAGACTTCCTGAAAGGACAACGTTCCAGCTAAAATGTTGAGTTCCTATTGAACACACTGTATGTATATCCTGTGATGACACGATTCTGGTGGGAGCACTGGGGAATATCTTTTGGATGAATGGTGTCTCATCCCTCATTGGAGTTTCTGACACATGAAAAATGAAGGCCAAGAAGCTTTAAACGCTTCATGGCTACATGTGGTGGCCAGCTACTTTGAAACAGTATTCAAACATGCACTTCTTTCTATGTGACAACATCTGAACAGCATCACCTTAAAAAGCACATTCTGGTCACTTTATGCAAAAAGTCACAGCAGCCGTCTTAGTAGGTTTCACATAGTAACATCACTTTATTGTTACTCTGCCAAAATTAGCCTTGCAGAATTCTCAACACGTTTATGAAAGGAAAATGTCACGATGGACAGTTTGTTTATTTTGTGCACACATGAAAAAGTTTGAACATCAAGCACAGAAAATGCAAAAGATAAAGTTTACATGTCTGTCACGCTCTACAATTTCATATCTGTGACAGATGTTTACTCTACAGTTTGTTGAGTAAACATTTAGCATCAAGTCTTTACCATAGTGAACACAGAGTCTGCGACAGGTCAGGTTGGCGAGGCTCGTTAATAATGACTGTAGTCTGAGTTTGACAAAATAAAGCAGGTTCTGCACACTGAGAATATTTATAGAAAATGAGAATGAAGATAGGGGAAAGTAGTAATAATGAATACTGTGTAAATGTTGTGGGAATGTTTGAATGAAGTCAAAATTAACAGAAAAGTGACCTATTTCATTACCTTTTAACAGATTGATAAAGCCATCCTTGTTACATATCACATGTCTGAAAAGGGGTTTGGAAACTTGTTTTATCTAAGTTATTAATTTGTCACCCACCTACACGTAACCATGCAGCCTTGAATCTACTTATTACACAGTAAAGCCTTCACAGACTAACTCACACACACGTGCTTAAAGCTAGTTTTCCTCTGCTGCTCCCAGCTAATGAACCCTGGCTGCTCTTATCTGCTCTTATAGATTTCTCAAGCTGGTCCTGCAGTGCTGCAGCCAGCCAGCACCTCGCCTCTTCTGTAATCCATGATGCTGAAAAGAAGTCAAACTTATAGCGATTGGGGTAATGGGGGGGAATCATTAACGGTTAAAGGGTGCATTAGGTTTCAGCTACCTTATGATACCCTCCTTCCTTCCTTCTGTTTGGAAGTACGAAGAAACAAGAAGTTTTAAGATGGTGTAAAGATATTTACAATTCAGGAAGGAAAAACTTTGCTACACTAAACTTTAGTCTTACAGGTGTTTTTTTTATGCCTCTGTTTGGTTGTCAGTCTTTTCCAGTCTTTTGATTGTGATATCTCTTTAGGGGCATTCCACAGTAATTAGTAGTAGTTTGCATGTCACGGAGGGGACAATTTGAAAATTGTAATTGCTGTATCATTTGCAGTAATAAAGGTTAATAGTCTGTGACTATAAGGGACAACAGCCCCAACACCTACATGTGCAAGGAGTTTCAGGACAGTGTATCAAAAATATTAAAATATATTCAGGTTTGAGTGGCGTGTTACAGAGGGGACCAAGAAAATCAGAAATTATGAGATGCAAAAGTAAGAAAGATACGTTCACTTTACAGTTAGATGATTTTACTAATATGTTAATGCATTAATAGATGATATGAAGATCCGTGGTAGACCCAGGACACGCTGGAGAGATTATATCTCTCGGCTGGCCTGGGAACGCCTTGGGGTCCCTCCGGATGAGCTGGAGGAGGTGGCTGGGGAGAGGGAAGCCTGGGCATCTCTGCTTAGGCTTCTGCCCCCGCGACCCGGCCCCGGATAAGCGGAAGAGAATGGATGGATGGATGGATGGATGGATGGATGGATGGATGGAAGGATGGAAGATCTAATGCTGTGCCTTTGTTTTGTTTTTTTCTCCTCTGGCTAAATATGTAACCAAATGTAGCATCACAGAAAGGACACTTTTGTGTACAAAACTTTAATTTCTTACATTGTATGTGCTCCTGACAATACAGTACTCATAAATCAATTGAAGGTAAAATCAAAAGTAGTTTGTCTCATCTGTGACATTTATTTTCGTTTGATGATTTGAGTATCAAATTTATTTGTTATGTCTGGTTGAAGTTCACACGAGGTTCTTAATTTTACTCAAGCCACTGAGGGAATAAAGAACTTTCTTACCTTATTTTGTCACGGAGGGGATATTTTGTACTTTTATACAGTGTTGTTTTCCTATATGCAAATACTAATGGAAAGTAATATGCTATGTTGTTAGTATATGCAAGGTACTGTCACGACTGCTGCAGCAGGCGAGGCAGAGAGGACCTCAATGCAGGACTCAGAGGCAAAGCTAAACTTATAATTTAGCTTTATTTAAGCACAGGGGAAAACTCAGCTGGATGGGGGCCAGCTACATGAAAATTCAAAACGTGAAACTTACAGCAGGAAAGCCAACATGGATGGCAACACTGACGAGGACCCAACAAAGACAATAAATACACCAGCGCTAATGAGGAGAGGGACAACAGGTGGGATGACAGCTGAACATAATTACAGAGACGAGACAAGGAGAAGCCAAACTACATACAAAGAACAGGGAGCACAAGACTGTCAAAATAAAACAGGAAGTAACTTAACATGGTACACGCAGACTTGACACCTAGGGAGACTGTCACACAGAGGGACTCTAAACATAACCCACTTGCAACACAAAGGCTGACATAAGACGGGGAAGCAGCTAAACAGGGAAGAGACACACCTGCTTAGACACAACACTGAAGACTTGACACAGGAGGGATAACGGACACCAGCACACAAGAACATGGGAGACAAGATACACAGAGGAGCATAGACACAGGAACACAAAGACACGGGAAGACAAGAACACACGGAAATCAGAATAACATGCAAAGCAACAACAAACTGAGAAACTAAACTGTAAGAAAACTAAGAAACACAACCAGAAAATACAGCAAAAGCAGAACATCACTATAAGAACTCAGAACACTAGGCCACCGACACAGGACCATGACCGGTACAGCTTTACCTATTACTGAATGGAAGACTTCAACAAAGAAAATAAATTCTACAGGCATTTTATTGTTGTCCCCTCTGCAACAGTAATTTTTGCCTTTTGGTGAATTTATTATAATTTATGACGTTAAAAATGACATAATCAACATTTAATTAACAGTTCATGAAAATTTGGCTTCTATGCAATTAAAAAAAAAAAAGATTCACAGCTAGAAATCTCAAATCTAATTTTCAACTTTTGTTTGTCCCAATTTCTGTGGAATGACCCTTTAATGCCTTGAGTTAGCACACACATTGACTTGGACACAATAATGAACTAATAAGAATTTAGTGGTCAGAGGTTAGGCTCAGTGAAACCTCACAAAACACAGATTTTATCAAGAATATTATAAGCTAGTTCAAATTTCACACAAATGTCTAATTGGATAAACTAATGAAGTGGTAACAGGCTGCACCCAAAAGGTTAAAGATCAAGTCTGGACACATGTAAACTGCAACTTGACTGGTTGGCACCATAGACTGTTTATGAAAGATGGATGTAGCCACTGTGACGTCCCTTCAACGGCATTTTGGCTGCTGTCATGTTGGGTTTTTTTGGAGCCGGAATTGACCACTTGGCATGAATGGGGAGTGTTAATATCAGCTCATTTTAGCAAGCTTAGCTAACAACAATTAACAGCTGTTGTATGGGTGTCAGGCAAAGACACCTGCTAATTAGGTTAAATAACAGACTCATAAAACACCACAGTTTCACTCACCGGAACTGCAGGAAAGAATTTCTTGGACGGCCACACAGCAGGCCTTGTTTATTGTCAAATAATTCAATTAAAACCAATAAAAAGACACCAGCACCAAAAACATGGCTGATAGGTTCAGTGACTTGAATTATTGGAGGTGACAGATGATAGCAGACAGCAATCCATGTGGCATGCCCATCAGGCAAAACAGGCAAACAGTCAATCACCTAACTAAGACTTTTTTTTTTTTTTGGCTCAGCAGTTGCCTGAGAATGGCAAAGCAGTCATTTTAGTTTTATACCTTAAATGCTAACCTGAGTTATTGCCTTTTATAATAATTCCCTGTGTATCTGTCTTTCAGTTGTGGCTTATTTTATGTTCCCACTCTTCTTTTTTTGGGCGCAGCTGCATCAAAGCTCCGTGTTTGAATCCAGCTCGGGACATCTGTCATTATTTTTCCTGTCCCTTCAATCTTTCCTCCTCTTTTCCTAAACTGTTTAATGAAGAGTAATGCTGGTAATCTCTATGAAAACATCTCTCTGTGTCCTCTCTGCCTTTTCCTTTCCTCTAAATTCTTCCCATCTTTTCCATCATCACAGTGGGAGGTGAAACAAACACACTGTAACCAGAGACACACACAGCCACACGTATATTCACATTCTGAAAGAGATGTAAACCGGGTAGTCACACATTTAAATTAGCAGTGGCAGATGCTTGGATTACACGGCAGTGCTGCTGTGAAAAATAGTGGCATTTCTTTCACTTCAGCCCCACAGACAGCACTTTCAACTCCCAGCCTACTTGTTCAGTTTTTCAACAGTTTCACCTCCTTTTTGTCTGCTACTCTGCTGTGTGGCCTTTGATGTTTTTTAAAGAAAAAGTAAAGAGAGCGTGAGCGAGAAGCATAAAGGCATGTTTTATCCTCCCACAGTCACATGCTCTGCTATACGGTTGTACACTCCCTGAGACGGGGACCTCTGCACAGCAGTGCTCTTTTGGCGTACTTTGAGCTGCCGTGGCAACAACTTGGGATATGCGTGTTTGTTTGTGTCTGGTTTTGAGTGACAGCTCGAAAAAAGTTGCCTGACACCTGCGTGGTGACGATGTTGCTTGGCAAGGCACAGGACAGAAAGGGTCCAAAAATCCTGCTGTGTGTTTTCCATGTCTGTTGATCATGTGTAAACACTTTGCCACAAGGGTGTACTTGAAAAAGCAGTTGCACTTTTTTGTCTGCTTTGTTCATTTCTGTGTGTGTTTGTCCATGTGAATTCATGTTTGTTATATTATTGCTGGCTTTTTTTCTTCTTTTTTTTTTTACCTTATGTAGCAGGAGGAGGGAAATTTTTTTGCTTTGTTAGCAGGGCGGCTGCATATTTCTCTATAAGCATGGTCAAAAACCGATCTGTCATGGAGTAGAGAGTGGAGGGATTGTTTGTTTTGGGGTCCATTGGATTGTGTTTATCACTCCACCAGCTGTAGGACTTCTAAAAAAAAAAATGTTTTTGTAGCATCAGTAGGCAGAACAGAAGTGCACCGGAGGGTTGATCTGTTTTAGGTAAAAGGAAAAACCCAGTTTCCCAAAACTTGGTAGTGCAGCTTTAATGGCTATTGGCAGTTGGACAAATAGATCCTTTTTTTTAGCTTTATGATCTAAAACCATAGTTCCTGTTTTAGATGAATGGACACTTGTGCAAACTGCCCTCTCAGTACCACTTCATTTACACTACCTGTCACAATCAAAGTTTGTTGAATCTGTTGAAAGTGGTCCTAATATGCATTTCCCTATTTTTACTGTGTGTGTGTGTGTGTGAGAGAGACTGTGTAATTAATTAATATCATCATTGAAGGCGCACAGCTCGGGCTGTGAGCCCCACCTATCTGCTGTTCAAACCATCTTCAAACCGTGTTCAAACCGGCAGCACCTAGGCTGTATGTGATTAAACTAAACTATAAAGCGTAGGCCAGGACAGAGTATACTGTCATTTTATTCATGCTAAAGGCAAGAGTCTCATGCCTGTCTGCAGCTATTACACGGACTGTAATACAGTTTCTTACCTGCATGAATGTTTCCCTTAGGATGACTTGTGCAATGTACAGATTTTGTTTTTGTTTTAGTTTTTATTATTATTATTAGTGTTTCCTTTTTTGCCACAGAAACAAAGTAATTTTAATTATAAAAAAAAAAAAAAAGAACTTCACTATCACTATCATTGAAGAAAATTTAGGCAGCACAATACTGATGCAGCACAACTGATAAATGTCAGCCACAGCCATCGGTAAAATGTCAACACAGCCTACTTTGGCTGATACTGATGTTCAGCTGTTTTACTGGTACAACCTTGATGGACTGTGTTAATCAAAGTGATATCCTCATGTGTCATCTAGTACTCTTATCATGTGAAAACAAGTTTTTACTTTATTTATTTTAAAGTTTACTTTGATAGCTTTTATAACCTGCAGCATCACACTTTTATGTTGCATTTAATGCTAAATAGCAAAGGATGAAAGGCTAACCAAAGATGCTGCACGTGGTAAACATGCTGCGATGTTTATAAGCGTGGTAGAACACTGATGTTATCTTCAAACTTCAAGCACCGCTGAGCTTAAGTACAGCTTTGCATAGCTGTATGACTGGAGGTTTTACTCCTGATTAACCATCAGTAGAGACAGGAGAAACAAATCATCCATTAGTGGCCAAATAAGAAAAAGTAGAGTTGCATTTGCCATGAACCTGCCACTTAAAGTGGCCCTGAGGTTTTAAAGTGAAGCACATCATCCTTTGTTCATCTGTCATATACAGTATGTCAGATTCCTCTCTTAGTGTAAGTTTGACTCTGTTGACAATGCTAACACCATCAGTAGCTAACAAAGATTCCAAAACATATTGCTGTGGTTGAAATGCAACTTCAATGGCTACTGAAGACACATCGATCATATTCATATACACAGAAATGCATGAACTTAATCGTGGCTTAGTAAAGCCAAATCTAATTAGCATGCACATGTATTCACCACCTCATGTGTAACAAAGAGATAAAGAAGCAAAGGAGGGATTATTAATCTTTGCTGACAACTCCGCATGTGCAGCTGGCACATTTCAGCAGCTGCACAGCATTGGCAGAGGTGTGCTCTCAACTGAGTGCTATCTAGTTATGCGACTGTGTTTATCTGTGTATCTTTTTGCCTTAAGAGTGTGTGTGTGTGTGTGTGTGTGTGTGTGTGTGTGTGTGTGTGTGTGTGTGTGTGTGTGTGTGTGTGTGTGTGTGTGTGTGTGTGTGTGTG
>JASGAU010351931.1:0-11605 GCA_030220045.1 Australoheros facetus | reverse complement strand
AACCTATTTTGATATTGTAGAGGTAGCTTTCCAGCTATTTCCTGTTATGCCCAGTAGGGGGCAACGTTGGCTTGATTAATGCAATAAAACCTACATCTCGGCATTCGAGTGCTCGAGCTATGCGGTGTTGTATCGTTCCTCAACACTCCCTTAACAAATATAATTCGAATATTCCCGCATTGTACATGGAATTATACCAAGCTATTTTACAATTGCTGGTGCAAAACAATACGGTTCATCTGCACACAGCATCGATAAAGGCTCAGCCACTCGCGCTGTCGTGCACACCGTTCCACCAGTGGAACGCTGTAATAGTCATTCAAAAGTTAACTACCGTACTATAATACGATATAACACAGGGCCTTGAGTAATGCACTACGACTTGGTCATTGCCATTCTGGCAACAGCAAATTTGTAACGCCGTGTCTAAGGGTTAAAGTAGGTTCCATGTGAATCGTCTTTTGAAAAACTGGCCAATCCTTACAGCCTAAAAAATATACATTTTACTCATTTTAAAAGCGAAATATGTTAAAGTAATCTATTTCATGATACTTTCTTCACACATTAGGCCTGTATCCTAATGATTGTTAGTAAGCGGCTGCAGACGAGGAAAAGAAACACTGGAAGTTAAACAGATATTTCTTTATTGTTCAGGGCAGGCATATTTCATAGGCTATATAATGCAATATAACAATATATAATAATATAAAATGACTGCATTACCGTAAGTACTGTTGAACCGTCACCCCATCAATGTTACTGTATGACAACAAATCAACGCGCGCGACTTTTTTCCCGGTTTCCCGTCTTAACGTTTCCCGGTAAACAGGAAATGGTTCTGATCGCATTTCCCGGGAATCCCGGGTCCCGGGATTAAACCCTACTCTCGACTGAGATGACCTGAGTGAAGCTGCACACACGCAGCCTCTCCATGTGACCGATGATGTGTCAGACAATAAACAGGAAATGAGTTCAGATTTGCTCATTTCCTGCTATCTCAGCTGACTTAAGTCTACAACATCTGCAGTTTCAGATCCGTCTCACTCTGTGTGATCCTCATGATTCTGAGTCATATTCTCAGTTCCTCTTTCCTTTAATCCCAGCGCTGTGTTCCAGTCTCAGGAGTAAAATGATTGAATGCTGCACTGAGGCCTAAAGGATGCTTCCGGGGCTTCCTCTGCTAAAACAGGTAATAAAGGAAGCACTGAAGCACCTGTCCCACCAGCTTCACCTCTCTAAGCAAAACTGATGATTCAGCAACATCCCAGCGCTGCCTCTATCTGCTTATTGACTGATTTTGGCCGTCACTATATTCAAAAGCAGAGGGCAGGTTGGTCTGGAGGATGCCAGGCCACAGTCCCACTGGCAGAACTGGAAGCTGTGCCTCAGTGAAGCCTGTTGGAAAGTTCGGTTCAGATGTTCGGTTTAACACGGAGTCAAACATTTCCTCGACCTGAACAACAGCGCGGTGTCCTCTGAGGGGAGCAACAGAAACCTGGACACGTGTGTTACTGACCTGAGAGCAGCGAGCCTGCAGGAGCACACCACAGCATACTGAGGTTTCTGGGGTCAGAGCTGACCGTGGCGTCGCCAACAGCAGGTGATATGGAAGAAGCTGCAGCCCTGAGGCTCTCTAACCACAGCTGCTGGAGCACAGTGAGGCGATGGAGATCACAGCTGCAGAGCTAAATGTGAGACTCGGCACGCTCATGGAAAAACTACACCTGCTAAAACAGTGTGAGCGTGTTGGATCGCAGGTATGGGCGGACTGGGAGCCAAAGGGCCGCCAGCCCTCCTACACACCCAACTACAAGCATCACTGCAGCCATTTTGTCTCATTTGGGGTGTTTGTGTGTTTCTGGGATTTTGCTGTTTGCATCATTTGGCCTTTTGACTCACTGTGGACAGCAGCTGTGAGGCCGCCTCAGCCTGCACTCAGGGATCCTCTTCAACGTCTCTGTCATAGACCTGAAGTTCGGCTGCTTCACTGCAGATATTCACAGGTTATCTCGTCCACACTGAAACCTTTTCCTCATAACTGACCTCTGATGATTGTGATCTATAATTTGATGTATTTCATGTGGAGTTAGTTTTTAAAGGAATTTTAGATTCGCTGGGGGTTTGGACTCCCGACCTGGATACAGCACCTTGTGTTTATCAGGTAAAAGTATGAGCGGTCCATAAGCACAGGAAACACATGGAAACACATGAGGCTTTGACAGGTTTTGACAGTTTTTGTGAAGGAATCCAAACAGCAAAAAGTCTACAGTGAGTGGAACTGGCTTCAAACTGCAGGTAAACGTCACTGCTTAAAGCGTAAAACGTGTGAACGTGTTGGATTTCTGCAGGGCTCGGTGTGAGGCTGAGGTTCAGACACAAGGTGGAGACAGAGTTTCATCATTAAACGCTGCTGCTCTGAAGGCTGCCTGAGAAACTCGCTCCTCCTTGGATAAATTCACAGGTGTGATTTCTGCACCTTCTCATCCTTTTTGTGTCCCACCTTTGTGCCTTTGTTGGTGCCTAAAATCGATCTTTAGAAGACCTGAATCTGCTGAAAAGGACCGGAGAGGCACTCTGAAGGCCACAGAAGCTGTTCATGAATCTCTGCAGTGATGAAGGTCAGCACGGTTTAAGAGGCCCGCTTCCTTCTGGAAGATACTTTGAGGTTCAGCTTTCAGCTCAGTGCAAACCTGGACTGATATTAAGAAAAGAGCTCTAAACTGGGCTGAAATTAGAAGAGTTCAGAGTTTGAAGCAGCTGCAGATGTTCAGGCCTGCGTCAGGTCAGCGTCACAGGATCAGCTGGATTTACCCGACTGTCAGAGAATCCTCCACGCTCTGCCAAAGCACTCCGAAATAAGACGGTTAAGCTGAGCACTGCTCTTCAAGCCGTGAACGTTTCTCTCTAACCGAAGTCGACTGAAGATGGAAAAACTCAAACTTGTCAGTTTTGGGCTCGGGGGGGTGGGGTCTAGCTCGTAACCCTGCAGAAACAGCTGCGGCTGGGTGCTGAGGGGTGATGCTGAAGTGCAGGTTGTTGTTGGCAGCTGGTCCTGTGGAGGCGCTTCAGGAGGTAAATATGTGGAAGATGATCAACTTTTACTCACACGGCCTGGACCGGTTTGTTTTCAACTTCCAGTTAACATGGAAACTTTTCCCTGTTTTCCCTGCCTGTGTCATTGACCCATTTATCTTCTCTTACACACACACACACACACACACACACATTTGTGTTCAGGTCATGTGCTCCACATCGATCAGGGGAAAGAAGGCAGCTCCTGTTCTACTATAAATACACTCGGTGCCATCGCTGCCCTTGTGCAGCTCTCCTTCATCTTTACTGCCACTCCTCTTCCTCCCTCTCGGATCCCTGAGCTTCTCTGCTTTCTCTGCTGCAGCTATTTCTGTCTCGATCTATAAACCCGGCCTGCTGGCAGGACTCTGGGCAGACCAACAGGTCTCTCTCTCTCTCTCTCTCTCTCTCTCTCTCACACACACACACACACACACACACACACAAACACACACACACACTCACACACACTCACGCACACACTCACACACACGCGCGCCTCTAAAAAAAAACTGAAACCACTTTGAAAATCTGCTGCATTCGGATCCAAACCTGGAAAGTTTTAGGTTAAAAAACAGTAAGAATAAGATAATGCTCTAAATCCACCTGCAGCTCACCTGTTTAGACACCTGCGGCGTCACACAGTAATCCCCACTCTGACAAACACTCAGAATAAATACTGACCCCATACAGATTGTGATGAGGTCACCTTCTGGTTCCTGAAGCTGCGTTTCGAAGCTTCGAGGTGAGCGTTCCCGCCATCTTTGTTTAAAGGTGTGAAATGAAGAGTTTTAAGTGAGTGGAAGCAGAAAGTTCCCTTTCACTGTGGCCTGGTGATAAACACACAGACGCCCTCGAAGTGTGCGTGATTGTGCTGATGGTGTCCTCACAGCTGTGGAGCTCTTACCGTCTGAATCGAAACGAAAACGGTGGTTTGTGTGTCTGTTTGTGTGAGTCGTGGTTTGTAGTTTTTGGGGAAAAGTTGGAAAACTTTATTTTCCCAGCAGGTCAGACTGGTTTCTGTCCAGGTGACCACTGAACGCCTGAAAATAACTGCCCAACGTGTTTTCGGTGTGCTTCTAGGACTTTGACGATACTGATTTTATACACAATACTGTGGTGCCTATTTATTTAGGTACATTTTACTGTATATTGTACAATTTATTACACATAAACCAAAGTGGTTTCTATTATAAGACCCAAAACAGGAGTAAAGGCACAAGCACAACAGGTCGTGTACAGACTACTTCATTAACAGAGCAAAAGTACTTAAAGTAAACGCCCAAAGTCCATGAAGCAAACCGCACAACCAGCCCCGGAAAACACGTCCCAGGACGTTCCCCACAGGGTCAGCGTCTGAAGGTCATCCCGGCTCTCTTTAGTACAGGAAGAGACCAAGCTGTTTCCTGTTTGTCTCAGGTGAGTCAGGTGAGGGGGTGGAGCTTCGTCACCCCTACTACTCCCACAGTAACTCAGGTTTGTTCCATTGCAGCAGTTTCTGCTGCGTCAGCGTTCGTTACAGTAACCATCACAGAGACGAAGTGAAAATCTGGCCGGCTGAAAACATGAAACATTTTGTGGTTTCCCCACGAAAGGACGGAGGGCTTCACCGTCTGAGGCCCTGAGCTGGAAATGGTGCCTGCTCCAGGTTGGGAGGAGGTTTTACCTCAAGTAGAGGAGGTCAAGATTACCAAGAAAACACAATAAACTAAATCAATACTGATCATTAAAATCACAAAATGAGCAGAGACACATGCAGGCGGGGAGATCAGATCTCCTCAGTTTTCCAAATCAGCACCCAGAGACGATCGTTTGTTCCAGGATAAATAATTTAATGTGATTACATGTCGATATGTTATGTTCTCACTCACACAGGAGAAACACGAAGAAAAAAAAGCCGACATCCTCCGACCCCACAGTAAAACAGTCGGGGTGATATTGCTCAGTGCGGCCTCTGAAATCCCTCCAGCAGCGTCACACAAACACTTTAATAAATACGAGCGCGGCAGCCGCTGAGGAGAGGCCCGAAACACTCGCCCCAACACAGAGTCGCCGTTTCCATTCAAACTAAGATTATAACTGTGAAACCAAAGCCAGAGAAAACGAAACAAACCAAATATTCACACAAACAGCATTTCAGCCAGAAATCAGTGGAAAGAGTAAAACTCATCACTTCAGTACTCAGGATACTCCGGCCTGAGTCACATGTTAGAGAGAGGAAAGGAAACGAGACACAAACACGTTTCTGCTGCAGGAAAACGAACATGAAAACATTCAAATAAAAAGGAGGAAGTTTCATTTCACTTCTCTGTTCTTCTCTTATCCACATTTAGGTTTCAGGTTCAATCAGCTCCTCGTTAAATTTTACTAATGAAACATAATCCCGTCTGTGGCTATTCTAGTTTATGCACAGAACACAAAGCTAAGTGAGAAACCTGAAGTGGATTTTAATTATGGCCTTATTTGTGGAAAATGATTTCACACGGATGTCTAGGAAATAATCTCTTTTATTTAAGTGTGAGGAGAATCAGGCCTCAGTTAAATATTAAAGCAAAACTAAAAAGGAAACTGGATATTAAAGAGCATCACCTGCAGCTTTAAATGCTACAAGGAAAAAGTTGTCGAGGAGCAAAAACTTTATAGCTTAATGGTTTAATCATCCATTTTAGTTTTAGGATACGACCACAGTCCCAAAAACATTGGTACTCTGTGTAAATGAAACAGAATGATCTGCAAACCGCTTAAACCCATATTTTATTCACAACAACACAGAAAACACATCAAACATTTAAACTGAGACGTTTCCCTGTTTCATAATAAATGAGCTCATTTTGGATTTGATGGCAGCAAAAGGCTGGAAAAGTAAACTAAAAAGAAACAGCTGCAGGAACATTTTGCAGCTAATCGGGTTAATTGATAACAGGTCAGTAACATGATTGGGTAAAAAGAGCATCTTGGCGAGGCAGAGTTTCTCAGAGGTAAAGATGGGCAGAGGTTCACCAATCTGAAAAAAATGCATTTCGGAAAAATGTTTCTCAATGTAAAACTGTGAAGACTTTGAATATCTCATCATCTACAGTACGTAACATCATGGAAAGCTTCGGAGAAATCTCTGTGCGCAGGGACGAGGCTGGAAACCTGATCTTCAGGCCCTCGGGCAGCACTGCAGTAAACGCAGGCCTGGAGATCACTGCATGGGCTCAGGAACACGTGATCCAGAAACAGCGCCGTCTCTGAGCCAAAGCTCATTTAAAATGGACCGAGGCAAAGTGGAAACTGTTCTGAGGTCAGATGGATCCAAACACGGATGCCGTGTCCTAAAGAGCAGAGGGACCATCCAGCTCTTATCAGTTCAGGTCAAAGCCTGCATCTCTGATGGTATTGGGCGGGGGGGGTGCATCAGAGGAACTGGCAGCTGGCACATCTGGAAAGGCTCCATGAGAGCTGAAAGGTGTATCCAGGTGTCAGAGCAGCAGGTGCTCCCATCCAGAGACGTCTCCTTCAGGGAAGCCCTTCATATTGCAGCAGGACGATGCTAAACCGCATCCTGTAGCTATTCCAGCAGCACGGCTTCGTAGTGAAGGTGCTGAACCGGCCTGCAGTCCTGACCTTTGACCAGCTGAGAACATCTGGCGCACCAGGAACCTGAAACCAGGACAAAGCAGCCCCAGGACTGCTGAGCAGCTGGAATCGTTTATCAGACAGGACGGGACAACATTCCTCTCCTGAAGGTCCAGCTGCTGCTCTCCTCAGTTCCAGATGTTTACAGACGGATGTTGAAGCAGAGGATGCTGCACATCTGGAAATGCGGAGCCGTAACAGAGACGTGCTGCTGCCGTCAGACTCAACATGAGCTCAGGTTTTTTTAAAATAGTTCACTTTTTATAGTTTAAAGATTTGATATGTGTTCTGTGGTTATTGTGAGTAAAATGTGTTTTTGAGACTTGCAGATCACTGCATTGTTTTTATTTACATTCATAAATAAAACCTTTGCATTCTGCATTTAATGATTTTAACTTTTAGTTAGTCTTTAGTCTTTTGTTTCCTTTTTTGTTTGTAACATTAAACTTTGGCCTTTTTATGGAGCACTGTGATCCCGGATAACAGAGAGACAAAATATTATTTACAGCAGGATAACAGGAGGATGTTGGAGCAGACTCAGGTCTGCAGACTCTGTAACTATGAATCAGCTGCATCAGGACCTCCGCAGCACACTGCACTGTAGTAATAAAGTCCAGCACCAGGAGTAGGATTGAGGTTCATCTGGAAGTTCAGGAAAGTCAAAGACTCACTCGTCTAAAGGGAAAGTTCAACTTTTTTGATTTTAATGAATCAATTTCTCCTTATTTCCTTAAATGTTGAACTGTTCCTTTAAAAAGGAATCGTGTTTGTTTTTCTGTGTGAGTGTATGTGGTTCTACAGTGCTGCACAGTGTGTGTGTGTGTGTGTGTGTGTTTAATTACAGTTACAGTCGGGATGCTGCAGACCCTCCTGCTCTCAGACCTGTGGGTCAGGGATGGACCATGTGAATCCTAGCTGTTTTTAGCCTTGTGTGTGTTTTATGTTAGCTTTGAGCCTCTCTGGACATTTCTAATGTCTGCCTGTTCATTCAGCATCTTTTTAAATTACTTTACGTGGCTCTGAGTTAACTTTAGGTGACCGGTGGCCTCCTGCAGCTCTGTGGCCGGTACAGTAATCCTGTGAGGATGAGGCCTGAGTTTTCCTTTGTTTCCAGCCTGTGTGTGAAAGTGATCTGTGGTACACGCCTGCCATCCTGCTCCCCTGTAATAACTTTTGTGAGTGTGAGTGTGTGTGTGTGTGGTGTACTTGCTCTGACATGTGGAGGAGAATTGTTGTGCTAATATGACAGCTGGCTTTGACAGTACTGTCCTCTCAGCAGCTCCTCTGGTTTTTTGTGTGGAGTTTTGGTGCATCAGTTTACCCTGTGTGTGTGTGTGTGTTGTGTGTTCTGTTACTTGGTATGAAACTTTATTTCACATGCAATCACTGCAATACAAGCCCTATATATATATATATGAACTAGAGTAGAAACACTGGAGGAAACTCGGAGCAGATCTGAAGCAGACCTCTGGTTTCCATCAGGTTCATGACGTCTAACCGAAGCCCCGTTCGGTCAAAGCTTAAAGCAGCAGCAGAGACGCTGCTTCCACGCATGAACATTGAACAGTTTTCAGGAGCTTAATGCCAGGATATCTGTAGGGATGCACTGATCTGATCTGAGACTCAAAAAGCTGGACTGGACATCACCAACCTATCGTTTTCAATTCGGTGCTTCCTGCGGTGTGCGTCAGGTATAAAGCTAACAGCTTTTATAGCTTTGTCTGTGGTCAAAGAGAGTCGACGTGACCGAAAAGCTCTAACGATGACGTTTTTCCTGTCAGCTTCTTTCTCGTTAGGTTTGGGTGTGTTTGAAGTTTTTCCTGCTTATTACAGTAAAGTAACGCAGGCTCATCGCCTCCATTAGTTACTTCTCTCCTCCCGTCTCTCCGTGTGTGAGGACAGCGTATGGAAGCCATCCGTAACTCCAATTTTCAAGTTAATAATTCAAACTTTCAAGAAAATAAGTCAAAATTTCGAGTTAGCTCTGCCAGTCAGGAAGCTTCGTGACGGTACGTCATTTCCTTGTTACCTGGAAGCAGGAGGCTGGAGGCATCAGCGGTCCAACGGATCGACTGAACACTGATTCCTTTAATGCAGCTCTTGTTCGCTGGAAGGCGGTCAAAGCTCCAAACATGACCACAGTTTGTTCACATCTGCCACACGCTGCTAGCTCACTGATACTGTCGCCACCCGATTTTGAGTGCACATGAGTTGGCGTCATCTGCTTCCAAGTAACAAGGAAATGACCTTTTCCACAGAGCTTCCTGACTGGCAGTTAACTCAAAATTCTTGAGAAACTTTGAGTTAATAACTCAAAGTTTTGTTATTTTCTCAGAATTTTTAAATACCTAACTCGAAATTTCAAGTTATAGATAGCAAAAAAAATGTTTTCAGTGGTGGAAACAAGCTTCCATACCAGCGAGACGGAGAGCAGGGAAACGAGAAACTAACGTGCCCGTGAATAAAAGCGGGAAAGACTCCCACACTCAGCTCAATCCACACCAGTGACAGTAACCCGACTGCCTCTCAAACGTGCATTTTAAACACTTCTGATCGAACAGACGAGCCACAATCAGTCACATGACATCCTGAACTTGGTGACGAATCTGAGGATTTATCTGTGAACAGGTGGAAGTGTCGTCATGTGGTTCAGGTGTTTCACAGACCGCTTGGCTAAAAACAGGCACACGCCAACTGCTCTACACAAAATAAACTCTGTGTGTGTGTGTGTGTGTGTGTGTGTGTGTGTGTGGAGGAAGTTCTATGGATTTCACTGAGAATAAATCTTTTATTTCTAAGAAACAAAGATGCTCGTCCGGGTGGAATCTTTGGGTTCACTGATATGTGCTCAGATGTTTGAAGAGTTTCACAGGTGTCCTTTTTATTTTGTATTCAATGATCTTTACAGCTACCTGTGTGTGTGTGTGTGTGTGTGTGTGTGTGTGTGTGTGTGTGTGTGTGTGTGTTAGGAGGTGGCAGGCTTGCTGTAGTCTTCGACTCCGATGATGGTGGCTTTGCAGAAGAAACAGTCCTTGTTGTTCATCAGATGCTGGTTGATGCAGGCTCTGCAGAGGAAACAGGGTCACAGGCTCATTATGGTTTATGGTTAACTGAAGGGAGTAAACTGACAATCATTAAACCATTTCATTAAAACTCCTTTTTAATCTAAAAGAAATGAATAGAAATTACATTCTACTTCAAACTGGATCTTCTTTGATAAGATCTGATTATTAACACTGTCTTAAAATACATTTGCATGGTATTAATAGTTTAATAAGCATCTTGACATTTTTTATTTGATGTTACTACCTTGAAATGGCACCAAACAGCAGGAATGACCCTTCAACTGCAGTGTTTTAGAGGGAGTCTTTAGGTCCAGCCAATAATAATTTCAAATACAAGAACAAGAAGCCCGAAAGCACAACCCTCCCGCTGAGGCCACGCCCTCTCCGAGCAGCACTGCCTTCAGAGGGAATATTATTGGATTTTTATTTATTCGTTTTTGTTTTCTTTGTTCTTTGTTGCTGAGATGTTTACTCTGATCACACAGACATGTAGGAGCAGCTCATGGATGAATGAGCTTACTGTGTAATATTATACTACAGCTTATCTCTAACTAAGCAGGCAGCTCATTCTCCTGACACTTTCTTCAAAGATAAAACACAGTTTGGGGTCAACTTGAAAGAGAGACAGATGTGTCAGAGGTCAAAGGTGACATGATTTTTTAAATCACAGACACCTGTGAGAATCATCGTTTCTAAGTTATGAGGCTTTGTGTCCATTTGGGACCGACAGTTCATGAAGCTGAACTTAGACCTCGGTGGTGGATGGACTGGACAGTTAACCTGACCTCTGACCCCTACCAAGTTTTATCAGAAATCATTCAAGCTTCCCGAGCTGTGGAGCTTACAGACAGAGACGCACACACTACCAAAGACAGAACCTCCTTGCTGGAGGTCATAAAGTTATTTGCATTTGCTAGAAGAACTGGAAACCACGGGTCCCACACACAAAAAAATAAAGGTAAATTTTTATACCCAAAAGGTACTTTTATCAGGAAAGTACAGAGATGGACCCTTGGGGTGATTTACTGTGGACCATCAGAGGTACAAACTCACTGCAAATGGTACAAAAGTGTACCAGTAGAAGTCAGTGTTGGGTGGGGTGTTTCCTCCCAGACAACAAAAAAGGCGCCAGAAATGTAAAATGGCGGACTGCCCGGTTTTATGCAGCCTGTCCACCAAAGAACTTATTCAAAAAATATCTAAAGCTGGAAAAAAATGAATGAAGACGAGGCAAGAAGATTCAGTGGTAAGTAACCTGACCTATTCATGTTCATGGTCTAACTCAGGCTCCATTCATTTAAAATTTAAGACTAACATGCTAACAGTACCTAGCATGTTATGTGCACAGGGCGTTACCCAACTTCTGTGCAATTTCAGAATATTAGTTTTTTAGTGAAGTACTGTCACAAGAGCTAAGTTATTCCATCTTTTTGTGTTTAAGTACTTTGTTTGGGGCTTGTATTAGCTGTGCGGTCTCCTTTAAAGCTCCCTTCAGCTCAGCTACACCATCTATCCTAAAAAAACTCAGCAAAATTCACTTGAACTAGTAGCTGCATTTCTAGCTTTTGTTATTTTGGTTAGATTTGAATTACTAGTTGCCTTTAACAATAATAATTGATAATGTGTTTGTGTATTCTACAGTGTATTGATGAGGTTGACAGAATTCACCCTTCAACATCTGCCTTCTGTCATTGTTTCAAAGACAGCTTTGCTGGTGTCTTGCCAAATGTACTTAAGCTTGCACAGTGAAAGTCTGTGCTGGCAAAACAGTACAATGATGCAAGAAAAGATGCCCTGGCCGAAGCTCTACCAGGTAGTCACAGTCATCTTGCTAATAAATGTGAAAG
>JASGAU010351927.1:0-14815 GCA_030220045.1 Australoheros facetus | reverse complement strand
CTGTTTAAATTTGGTAAATAAACATGATAAAACTCAGCCCTGCTGAATGCTGGTACATTAACATTTACAAATAACATTTGTCCATGGAACAATAAAAAACCTATACGAGAGAGTGTTGTGAACAAAAACACCAAATGTCTACTATTCCAAACAGCAAGAGGCCTGGGCCAAGCCGGGATTGAACCCAGACCTTATAGATGGCATTCTATCTGTGAGGCAGCACTGCTAACCATCATGCCACCATGCAGCTGCGCATTAATCCAGTCTGTTAAAACTGGTATAAACTAGATTTTTAGCAGGTGCAAAACCTGATGATATTAAGTTGTTTGAACTCAAACACATGATTACAATAAGATAGACCATCAAAAAGTACAGTCTACTCAGCATTAACAAGTAATGTTCACATTCTACGCAATTTTAAGTAATATGAACTCAATATTTTTAAGTGGAATCAAAATCTGGGTTTACAGTGTAAACTCATATTTTATCAACTAAATTATTTCTTTTGTTATGTGTTTAAGGAAGGTGATTCTTCCATTTATGGACTAAAACGCTTCCTAAAATAAACTGTCATTCCCTGCATATACAGGGAGTGAAATTAGTCCCAAAATGTGTATAAATTAATAAGGTATGATCCATAAGCTCCACTACATACTGTTAACTGTTACCACAACCTTGCAAAATCACATCACAATGTCCTCTCCGCAATCAGGCACAACACATTCTTCCTGGTAGCATCATCAGTACCATTTTCTGATTAGACAAACACTTCTGTGTTGGCAAAAGTGATTTTGTCACCGAACGTGAATGTCTTTGTAATTTTGATTTAAATAAGGATAATGAGGTCTGTGCGTCTGGAAATTTCATGCAAATATATTCTTCTAAAAATACGAAACTTCAGTCTTTATTTAACATTCAACCTTCCTTTTGGTTGGGTGCAACATGCCCTGCTTCAACCAAAGTGATGTAGGTTTCTGCTGTTCGGGAGGTTAAAGCTGAGAAGTGTGACCATATGTTCCCAGTTTCAGCTTCTTCTTACAGGATGCCTGCTTGTTTCGTAACTCATTGGAGTGCTTTGGATCGACGGGTGCCAAGTTGTCTTTTAAATTCTTGGCATAACTTCTTTTGTTCTTTATATATATATATATATATATATATTTTGGTCTCTATTTCAAGAAAAGTTGCATTTATCACTGAGGCAAAGCCAGGTTTTGTGTAGTGCAAGCAGCGATATTACAGAGACAACTGTATAAATGATAAAGAAATCTATTTCTTCAGCAGGTTCCCCATTCATTCCTCTCTGCTTTTGACATTTTTACTTTCACTACATACCTTACTGTAGAGTGAGATATGACACACGCAGAGAAAGAGTGCAGGATGACACCCAATTAAGGTGCCAAGGTAAAATCAAACCAATAATATTTTATTCAAGGGTATGAATTTTATTCTCTAGAACATGTCATTTTTTTATTTCTATTATCTACAGGAGCAGCTTTGGCAGGTACTTAATTCATACTAAATCACTGAGTCCTGAAAGTCAAAGAATGACTCTACAAATCCTACAAATCCTCTCATTAGTTAAAAAGCTGGACTGAGAGCAGGCAGGGCAGGAGATCATGACAGATGACCGGGACTCTGCTGTAAGCTCGAAATTGCGGTGGCCGAGTTATCTTGGCTCGGACACACACGGAGGGAACTGTACTGTCAGCAGCTGAATGAGGCTAGTGCGTGGTTGTCAAGAAATTTCTAAGGAAAGGCATGTCACACACTCAAGCAAACCCAGATGCGCTCAAATGTCAGCACCGAAAACAGGCAGAATCCAGACATGGACAGCTGGTCACACTCCATATTGGGTCACAGCGTGTGGGCAGAGCTGATGCATGCTGTGTGCCAACATGAACTCCTGAGTGTGTCCGTGCACACTTGCAAACCACTGTGCACGTGTGTGTTTATGTGAAGTGAGAATCTTTAAGTCGACTCCAAAGAGGCCTGATAGTGCCCATCCAATTTCCCATCCTGCTGTGTTTGGGATTAGCAACAGTTTGTCGGCAAGGAACCAGGACAATCAATACCACAGAGGAAGCTGGCCATAGAAGACACACACACACACACATGCACACACAAATGCACATACACAAATGCTTTTAAAAAGACTCAGTGAGCCACTGTTTTTCCTGTCAGTTGATCATTCAGTCAGGTACAATGAGTCAATGAGAGGTACACTATTTGCTGAGGACTTAGAGGATACCAGTGAGGATTGGGCTAATAAATGTCCAAGCACGTCTCTTTGTCAATAATTTAAGGTGAGAAGGAGAGATCCTTACTGCATCAATGCTGTGAAAATGGTGTCTGCAGAGTAGAATTTTTTGGTCCTTTTTAATAAGTAAAACTTCAACCAAACATTTTTTTTTTAAAAGAAAGAAGGATGGAAGGGAGGGAGGGAAGGAGGGAGGTTTACTGGTGGTCACTAAGGAGGAGGTATTGTTGTTTCCTAAACTGAGAAATAAAAGACAATGAACTTTCACTGTGATTTTGGATTTCTGTGCTTTCACTGTTCTTATGAAATATTTTTCACCTGTTTTGAAGGCCAGCTGAGATTAAATTGCATTCTTAATCGCATGTTTTGCTTTTTACTTTGATGCGAGTAGCTTAACCTTCTGATGTCCTGATTTGGCTTGACAACATGTTTTATTGGTATGCCATGAATGACCCTGACTTCCAGCTTACAGTAAAGGTTAATAGACTGTATCATTATACAGCTGCAGCCTGACTGCATGATGCCACAATTGCACCACATAACAGAATGATTGGAGCCTGGGTTAACAACAACAACAACCGCCAGCGGTGCTGCTGACCAGCAGGGTGCTGATGGCCAGTAGGGTGCTGGTGGAAACTGTGCTACTGTTGGGCAAAGACAAAGGCGAGAGAGAAGGAAAGGTAAGCATGTGGAGGTGAGAGTAGGGACTCCAGAAGGTAAAGAAGAAGACCACAGGGAAGGTTCATGACTGTAGTGAAGGAGGGCATGCAGAGGGTTGGTGTAACAGTAGAGGATACAAGGGAGAAGGTGAGATGGAGACAGACGATCTGCTGTGACGACCTCTAAAGGGAGCAGTCACAAGAGGAAGAAGCCTTGGAACAATGATACTGTATACATTAGCTTTTATTCTGACAGTCTCTTTTGATTCAACAAGAAACCAATCAAACACATATCAGGGAAAAGTGAGCTGCTATTTCCAGTTTGAATACTATAGACCGAAGAGCATTTAAATGGACTTTCAAACACCACTTCAGTCTCCTTCGTTGGTGGTATGACTCCTATCATCTGACGCAACTGCTAACAAACCCCTGCTTGTACACTGTACTGACCTGCCTGCCAGCTGCTGTCAATCAAACACAGCTCCAGCTGATTTAAGACTTTTTTGTAACCTTCCCTTAAAAGTATAAACTTACTAACAGTGCTTTTCTTTTTCTTCTTCTTCTTTTTGCATTTTCATATTTCATGTGCATTTTCATATTTCAAGTGGCAGTGTGAGAGAGAAAAAGGGGAAATGACTTGCAGAAAACAAACCTCCTGGCTGTCACACTTCAGTTTCTTTATCCCAATTTTCTGCTTTATGTTTCTCTATTCTGGAAGGCTGCTTCCAGTCACAAACTTTAATGTAGTACACATACATTTGAGCAATTTAGTGTTGTCTCACATAGAACATGACAAGTGGGGCACTTATTGGAAATGACATTTGAAACATTTAGATTCTAAACAACCTCTCAGTACATGGGATTTCACCTGAAATGCCTTTAAAGCATCTGTCACTATTAGCTAGCTAGCTAGCTAGCATCAGTATCTTTGTTAATGCCCACAAACTTCATCTAATGGTTGAAACTTTTTTTTGATGATTCCCTCCCGGAGCCAAGATGATGACCACTGAAGAAGAAGTGTACGGCCTTGCACTATCCACACATTATTTTGGATTTTACTCTGGACATGAAGTAATACTATCTAAAAAAAGAACAAGGAAAAAGGAAATGTCAAATGAAGATGAATATTTAAGTAAATATACTCTCTCACTCCTAACTGCGTACTCGTGTAGGCTAAAAACCCATTTTGACCTACATGTAAACGTTTCAAAGCTAAAGACAGTGTATTTCCTGCCCAGGTGAAGTGCATTAATATCTCACTGGGATGCTTCTGCGCAGTGCAGCATGTTGTAAACAGCCCAGAGCACTGCAACAATTCAGTTTTATTCCCATCGGCTTGCAATTAAAAGGACTACACTGGTTTTGTGCTGGGCAATTTTGGAAAACTGAACTTAGATAAGCAAGGTAAGCTGTTTATTTTTTGATAATAATGTTAACTCTTTATCCAGGTGGCAGCCTGTAAATCTAAAAATTTCCTCTGCGAGCTCTCACAAGTCCTCGCCAGCGCCAACGTGTATCTATGGCAACAGAGCGGCAAGTTGGTAGTTAAGCAGCAGGAACCAGGTTGAGTGTATTTAGGCACAGACCCTTCCAGGCTCCATGGGGGGGGCAGACTGCCCAATGATGAGGAGGAAGTGAAGACAATGAAAAGCTTGAAGTAAGGAAATATAAACAATATGTATTAAATTAAGCAAAAACAGTATTTGCATTCAGAAGGTAGACCCAGGAAAAGGAGGAAATCGAATGCAATCCAATGCAATAACTCTGCCATCAACCATATTTTCTCAAAGCTTCTACACTTTGAGTTTTCGGTTATCAAAAAGGGTGATAATTCTACTTTATTGTTGAGATAGTAGTGAGTCGTGGCATACTATATATTACATCATATTTAAAAGTGCAGCTGATACTTTGTCCCATATATATTTCAGTATACAGTATTTTACAATTATGCCTAACCTCCTAACACTGGCCAGGCTGCCAGTAATCCATTTAGGATTCAGGTAAGACCTGGGCTACATGCAAAGCAAACACATTTCTGAAACTAGTAGATCGTACGTGTTACAAGTCTCATTTGTTCACTTTGGCCTCACAGTATGACAGTATGCAAGCTCTTCCATTTAGTTGTGAAAAATAGTTCAAAATTCCATAAAAAATATCCTTACAGTGAGTCAACAAAACCACTTCTTAAATCCAGCTACAAGATGTGCAATTTTTGGGCTGCTTCACATGAAAAATGACCAGTGTGAAAGAATTGGTGGTGATACATTTGGTCTAAACTGGTGGTTCATTGTTCACAGTTGTAACAATCTTGCAACCCAGGGGAGCCTGAGCCAAAATGCTGAATGTGATATTGCTCGAATTCAATTGCCACTATTGCTGCCCAGTCTGCATGTGCCAAACTTGATGTCCTACGGTATCTTATAAGACTGCTGGAAGCTCTTTGCCTTAAGGTGGCAAAGAAAAAAACTGCTGCATTGCTATAAAACATCATGAGCTGGAGCCAACCATTTTTAAGAGCTCTATAGATGCTCTATAGGCTGAAAAAGAAGTGCCTTAAAATGGTTCTTCCATTGAATAACCTCTGTTCTCACGTCTCTCCTTCATTTAACTGAAACTGTGGTGTCAAATGATGGTTCAGCCTGACAGCCTTGGCTCCAAATGTTACTGTTCACCTTCAGCTTGAGATAAGAATCAGGGCCGGGCAGGAGGCCATAACTGCTATTTTTCAAAATGTGTTTGTCAGACGGCAACACATTCTTTCAGGCACTCGTCACAGCCACTTGTCAGGTGAACGCGAGCAATCCTGATCATCCCAGCCCCCAAAATCCCCCATCTCACATCTAACCCTCTCTTCCTTTTATCACTCCTTATTTGCTTTCCACAGCTGAGACAGTTATAGACCAGGAGTTTCCAGAGTCCACTGCACCTCTGCTGCTTGTTTGCCTCTTAATTTCCACTGAGCTTGCAAGGAGGGTACCTTTAATTACAGCTCAATGCCAACTCCCTGAGCACAATCTCATCAGAGTCTGATATGACACTGATTAAATTGCTTCTGGCCCATTGGGAAGCACTTCCTGTCTGTGTACAGGACTGTCTATTTTGTGCCATTTTGGAGCAGAAAGGAAGCCTGTGTGACCACTGGGGTGTGGGCATAGAGGATAAAAAAAAGAAAAGAAAAGAAAATAACAATAAATCAGTGTTTGTTGCTTTTAGGAGAAAATGTCATATTGACAGCAGATAAAAACTCTAATTGGTAACTTCTACAGCAAAGCTCCCGGAGGGAGGGTCTTTTTTCCGTTTTCTTTGATTCGGTAGAAGTGATTAGACATCATTGTTAAGTATCTTTTAGCACTTTTTCAAGTTAAGCCCCTCCAGAGCTTTAGGTGCATAAAAAATGTGCTGTTCCTACAGAGCCTGCTGCAGCTCTCCCAATGCTCATCATTAGCTTTCATGGCGCAGGAATACAAATACCTCCTCATCCCAAAGCTCACCGGAATTCTCTCTCACACAGAAATGAATTACAGCAGAAGGAAATAACACCTGTTTCCTCAAGGAAGTAAACGCAAGATCCATGCCTCCAACTCCGAGCGTAAATCAAGCAGGTTTGTAAAAAAAAAAAAACGGGGCAAAAATCCAGCAGGGCTCATTTCACACCTGTCATTTTATCTCACCGTCATTTCTGCTTACTTGTGTGTTTGCATGTACCTTTGTTAAATTAATCCAACCGCACTTTGTGATAAACACAGAGAGCCACACTACAATTGCACATTGCCACCACATTCCTATCCTGTTCAGCCTCACTAACTTGTGCCCTCGGGCAGTTCGGTCCAGCCAAAGCTACATTGACCATGTCTAATTCGACTCAATAGCTCAACCCCACCAATCTCTTTAATGCTGGCATTGTGATAGGGGGTGGGCTGGGGCAGCAGGAGGGGGCCTCCTGAGAGTCTCAAGGGAGCTGGGCACAATATGTAGACAACACACTCTGAGGAAGGACACACAAAGATGAAGATGATGGCAAAGATGGTTGCAGGGTCAGACAGAAGACTTTTTTCTTTTTCTTTTTTTAAAGAAGGGGTTACGGTGGGGTCACGGCAAGCATCTCTTGTTACTGAGTATCTTCAATCATGCTTGAGAAAGCAGGCAGAGGCAGAGAAAAGGTCTTCCATAGGAATGAGGGAGGGTTGACCTCAGACTGGAGAAAAAAAATGTGTGTGCATGTCTCTGTGTTTATAGGAAACAGTGAGTGACAGGGCTGATGAGGTGGTGAGGTTGGCGGGGGCTGTCTGGATTATGTCCGATATCAAATCAGAGGCTGGAATCGAGACGTTACGGTGCCTGAGGGAAAGGTGCCATCTGATACACTTGTAGCTGCGGACTGTCAGCTGAGATGTGCACTGAGAGGCGGCACAGAAAAAAATAAAATAAAAAGACACCGGATAGATGTGAACACTTTTCATTCATAACTTTGTGACCGTGAACAAATGTGTAAAGACCTGCGGGCTATTCTCTATCTGACTCCTGCCTTTAGTGCTTTGTTTTCTTTCATTCTCTGTTTTCTTCCCGGTTTCATGAAGCTATTTTCTGATAAATAATTTGCAGATATCTGAAGCTGAAGGACATAATTGAAGTGAAAGTGTCAACCGTTGCTCTCTTTCATTTAAGAGCGGCGTATAGTGCGATTACAATTTCTGTCACGGCAGATAAATTCAATCCGTTCCTCATATTCGTATTAACTAACCCCCATATAATACCCACTCGACAGTTACTCTGTAGTGACGCTTTTTCAGAAATACATCTATCTGTTAAATTACAATACTTTGTCATTCAGCTAGAGATAACTTCTAGGTTAATGCTCCTTCTGCAGACATGACAGCATATTTATAGAAGGAACTGCAATATTTTACAGCTGATGCACATGAGGGAGCAGGGAAGAGGGAGGAAATACAGGAAAGAGCGTTTTATTAAAAAGTTACGCAAGAAAGAAGAGGATCATATAGCTTCCTTATATAAACATTTTTTAACAGTTTTCAAAAGACAAAAGAAATTGTTTTTATCAGCTTACGTAAACAGGACTGACTGCTCGGTGCCTTAAAATTTGCATAAGAGATTACAAGTGATCGTAGAGAGCTGTCTCTCTCTCTCTGCATGTTTACCCGTGTACTGCTGCAGCCTTCACCCCACACTGCATCTGCTCTGAGATTGCTGTTGTGATTTTAATAAAAAGGAAACCAGGACGCCTCTTTTGGTGCTGATTTGTGAGAATATTTGGGGTCTACATGGTTGGACACATAAATGAAATGATGCAAAGTAGATTAGATATAGTGGACTTTATATGCTTTATAGGCCCCTCAAGGCATGGGCTGCTATGGAAAGCCCTTACAGCAGCTAATGAAAACTATAAGCTGCGGTCAAAAGCACCACAAAAATCGAGTAAGTGCACATTGTTTTGTCTGGTAGGGCTTGAGGTAGACTTTTCTTTATCTAATTTGGGAGCATAAATTAGTCATGTCTAGCCTCAAATTAATAATCTGCGTGCACTAATTAGCAATTTGTTCCATTAAATTAATAACTAGTGCCCTTGATGTGCAAAATCATGTCCTCACATTATATAATTTCATCTCAAATTAGGCTAATAGCATTAAGTTACTCCAGCAGTCAGAGCTTGTTCAGTGTGGCTGATCAGTTAAAGGGTTCGGTAGCAAATACGTCTCAGTGTTTTAGTCTAGAGGTGTCCACAAACCACTCAGACAGCTTCTTAGAATTTACCATAAGTGGTTCTGGTGCAATCAGCTGAAGAAAATTAGTAATATTTCACAGTCTGTGTAATCTATTTTTTGTTCTATAGTGCAAAGGAAGATGTCAGCTTGACTGATGATACAGTTATCCATGAGATTTGTTTATTTGAGCAAATCCATGAAGACCACAGAGAAGCATCAGCTTTGGTTAACAGATCCTGAAAACGATCTTTTTCCTTTTTTTCCTATTTTGGTGGCTGTAGCTCAGTAGGTAGAGCAGGTCACCTACTGATCGGAAGGTCAGTGGTTCGAGTCCCGGCTGCTCCAGGCTATATGCCGATGTATCCTTGGGCAAGATACTTAACCCCAAGTTGCTCTCCGATGCAACCGTCGGAATGTGTGTCAATGTTAACTAATTAAAAGCGCTTAATTAATCATGGAAGTGCTTGTATGAATGGGTAAATATAAAACGTGTTGTATAAGCGCTTGGACTGAGTAGAAAAGTGCTATATAAGAACTAGTCCATTTACCTTTCCATAAGTTTTAAACGCTCTGGGTGCCTCAGGTAAACTACACTAAAGATGACCAAACGCATGCTCGCCTCTTGTAAATGGGGGGGACTCAATTATATGGTGGATGTGCTCACGGTAAAAATCAGGTGAAGAGCGTGATTTGACCAGGAGTGATTGTAGAAGAGTTTGATTGAAGGATAATGGGCTGAGGCCAGACAGACAGCTATTAATGGTCAGGAGCCGGCCAATCAGAGTATCATTACATGATTTGATTGACAGACTCTGCTGAGGGGCGGCTTGGTCGCCGGTCTGTGTAACATAAGATACGGTGGGAAATCTTGAGCCCTACACACACAAATGCACACAAATTCAAATTTAAACCTCGCCTGCGTCTCACACATACCTGTGAGTGCCAGCCATTTTATACCTTTCTACAACCCTGGTAGGTAATAATACACTGTGTCTGGCCTTCAGAAACTCTATTATGATTTCACTTGGCACTGTCAACCACAGTCTCACACCTTCATTCACACACATAGAAACTATAACGTGATATTATCGACTGCATTTCTCCCTGTGTCTACCTGATACTGTTTCATTGTGTGAACTGGGAACCCCCAGGCCCATATTGATTTGAACTCACCCAGCTAGTTCAGAGAGCTGAGGGAATAAGAGACTGTTCAATTTTGGCCAACAGTTTCATATTAGAGAGCTACTATACAGGCTGAGCTCAGGTGCATTATAGGGAAGCATGTTGCAGCTGGCCTCACAAATAAAACAATCTCACATCAGTTTCAGAAAACCATGTAAATGCCAAAAGGTTAAGCATGAAACAGAATGTCCTATAGCATTCCTGGAAGTGAGGGATATAGAAAAGCAATTTGCTAGTTAAAAAGTGAGTTTAATTAATGTCTTGGCATATTCAGTGGAAACAATCAATGGTCTGTAGGCCCTTGAGCATGAAGCAGTACAGTTTAAGTAATAACAAGATGATTTTGAACATGAACTGTATGGATTTCACTGGCTAATTAAAATAGCCTCAACATACAGTCCAGACATTACTGTATATCAGTCTTCCTTAAAAAAATAAAAGGAACAGATTTAAAAAAAAAAAAAAAGCCTTGAAATTCTCTATTCTGTGCAAGCAAATGCCTAAACCCCAGAGGCATTCAAAAAACAGCGAGTGAGCAAAAGTGATACTTTCTCAAATATGATAAGCTAAACCCGCTGAATGTTTGCCTCTTTTGCTTTGAAAATAATCTTTGTAAAATATGTTTTGTTACTCCAATCTGTTCCTTTTGCTTGTAGAAAATGGATTTTTTTGTTTTTTAAAGTAACTGCAGAAGGCAAACTCACGCTTTAGTAGAAAAACTCTAAATTCACTGTTTTACAAGTTGACATATTTCAAGAGGTCATAAGCAAATGGGGAAGGAACCAGCGGTCCAGCCTGTTAATCGCCTAAAACCTGAGTCTTTATGCATTTGGTATTCAGTCAGAGCATACCGATATAATTTATTGTACATTTCCACTGTTCCTGAGTGGTGCCCTTTTTCTTGTTTAGCAGAGTGATGTGTCAGAGGGTCAGAGGTACAGTGTCTAGATGATGGGCTATTAGGGAACAAAAAGGCACGGACATGAATAACTGCTCAAACAAAAGGTCTGTTCCACACATTTCTGTCCTGACACAGCTACAAAAGAGGAGCTTCAGAGCCTCCAAGCAGAGGTTGTTAATTGGAGAGCCAAAGGTCACTAAGAAGAGGCGGGGTTTGGTGGCTGGCTTTGGTATATGTGAGTTTTTAATTCTGCTTTCTGTGCTCGTGCTCTTTGCTCAAAATAAGAACTGACTACATGAGAATAGTGAGGGCTGGACAGGCGAGGTATATTTAAGTGTTCTAGCAAAGGAAGAAAAAACAAGAAGTGCATGTCGGTGCTTTCTGAAGTATCCCTGAACTCTTTACCTTGAATAAAACCAAAGCAGACAAGCATTAAAAAAAACTGTTGCTGAAACAAGTAGCTGATTATATCACCCTGCTGACGCACAACTAATTGGCAACTTTGGCACTTATTTATTTTTTGACCATCCTCAATGTGATTTTTGAAGTAATTGATTTAATTCTTTTTCAACAGTTCTTCAGATTAATTAAGTTATTAAAAAAGATGACACCTTTGGGACGTTGTGGCGGACTCATCATTGTGCAGAACACTTTACAGAGTAAATAATGAAATCAAAAACATCAGCAAGCCATCGAGGTGATGCTTGTGTTGATGTCCTCCACTTCAGATTTTTGACTTCGATCTCGTCTTGGATGAGAAAAACAAGCTGTAGTCACATCAAACCGTAACAGTATTACACAGGATAACTAGTGAAATGAGTAGGAATGCATGTTTTGTCTGTTGCTGATATAATTGCATTCAATAATGTAGTTATAATAGCTTGGGCGCGCAACTGTGGATGAACATTGCAGGTATAATTGTGTCACAGGCAGGATAATTTATAATAATGACACTTATGAGGGGCAAATAATTTTAAAGAGGTGTTTCAAAGGCATTAACATTACTTTATTGGCACATTACCACAGCGGCAGTGATTGTGACATAAACACACAAAACATTCCCCTTCACTTCCTGCCTCACGTTGTTGAAATCGCAAGTTTGTGATCTGCAGTTTTGTTGGTATCAATCTCGACAACAAGAACAAAGACACAGCTATCAGCTTTGTTACTGGTCCCACAAATTCCACTGATGCATCTCCAGCAAATACACTGAAGCTCATTTGGGTTGAGACATTTCTTAATCTCATTCAAGGACACAGGCGGTCTTGGAGACCTAGGCCAAGACCTGGCGTGCTTTCAGATCTTTTAGTGCGCATTGTTTGGGCTGCTTAATGCGCCGTACGATGAGATACAGACACAGCAGGGCAGTGGAAGCTGATAACAGCTGATAACATAAGATACTACTACCTTTCAGACATCAAGGACTTGCAATGCCGCAAAACATCCGAGGAATTTTAACTAGCTCACACATCACCACAACAACGTGTTCGTGTGAGGCGTAAAGACTTCAAAAAATTGGAACCTATTCATTGCTACCTCTGAGAACCCCTCATTGAGGCTGCACTCTTGATGCAGAGATGACCTCCAGAGTGCAGGAGTACTGCTCTGCGTGTTATTTGCACCACACACTATCCCGCGTGCCACCCCCTTCCCGCCGTAGAGCAAAGCAGGCATTATGAAGCAGGGATTCAGACAGCTCACACTTATTAGCTGCTATCTCAAGGACGACAAGACGCGCTCTGTTCTAATTAACTGGAGCGGACACCAAACAAAACACACACAGAAGGCAGAGCCAGACACTGTAATTGATGAGCAAATTTATTACATCCGACTTCAAAGAGAGCCCGGATCAAAACACATCACGCGATGGGTAAAGCCAGAGATACATGATGTGACGGCTGCAGCGTGTGCAGCGCACAAATTACAGCATTATGAGGGTGCAGCTGCTAACGTGTGTTTGTGTTATTATTATTTAATTACTACAGCCTCATTGTTGTATGCATATGTAACCTTTTAATACCTGAGTATTAAGGGTGAGCCTGATGTGATGCTAACATAACTGTTAAATAATTGCCTCATAGTGTTTGTGGAAATGAATAAAGTTTTAGTATGCTGCAGCATGTTTAATTTGGATTACACAATTAACACGGCTGATATGAGCGTGAACACCTACAATGTTGTGCAAAAGTCTCGAGCCACCCCTAATTTCTTTGGATTTTGCTAGGAAAATGGGAAATTAGTGCAGATATTTATTGAAATGTGCAATCATACATGGAAATAAGGCAAAAATTGCATTTGTGCAATTCTGATAAGCTTGAAACTCGGTATTTAGTATGACTATTTTAATTCTTCAACACAGCCTGAACTCTCTTAGGCAAGCTTTTAATTTGTAATTTCTTTAAGTAGTCTTCAGGAATAGAATACATGCTAACAATGGATTCATCACTCAATCAGACCTGTTGCCTTTTACCTCAGCCTTTTCTCTCTGTTTCCCTTCCTTAAGAATGGCTTCTTGGCAGCCACCCTTCCACTGAGACCATTTCTGATGAGGCCTCAGTGAACAGTAGATGGATCAGCTGAAGGTCCAGATGCATCACTCAGGTCCTGTGTCAGGTCTTTGCTGGATTTTTTCCCTATTTCTTAAGGACATGACTTTCAGATATTCATTTGCTGCAGATATTTTTAAGCCTGCCACTTCTTCTTTTGTCCCCCACTTGTCCAGTTTCCTCAGATCTTTTAAGGACATACTGCGCACCATGCTGAGATATGTTCTTGGATTTGGAAATCACCTTGTTGATCAAAAAATACTCTTTTATGCTGTCAAACTGCGTTATCTTTGGCAAAGAAATGGGAACAAATTATGCATTTTTGTGACAGGCTGCAACTAGCAAAGGGCAAAGATACAATTTAAAATTGGTTCCTTGAGTTAGGGGCATTTTTTATGCTTGAATGATTCATAGGTCAGTGTTAAGTGGCTGAAAAAAATGGTCAGGTTGAAGGACTGGACTGAAAATGAGTGAAAAAGCTGCCAATGTTCAAAGAAAAAACTTTGAAAGACTGAAGAACTGTTGCTCAAAACAATTTTTAAAAAAGGAGAAGAAAGCTCACCTCCTCCTAAAATATAGAGAAATGAGGAAGGGCTTAAAACTTTAAGCAGCATACTGTAAATGTACTGTCATTGAGCTCACTGTATTGATTTCAACAGCAACTACTTTAATATTAGATGTAAGCAGGTACTTGTTTCATTTGAACTTTTAAAATCATCCAACTTTGAATGCACAGGGGCATGATCGCTACTTCTGGGTGTGAGAGTGAATGTACCACATGTGGTCCGATTAGCAGGAATCACGCAATCCAAGTATCATCAGTTAACCACATTCCTACCTCTCTTCTTTCCTGATGATGACTTAAATTATCAATAGATTTACTGTTTGCTTGCTTTGTCCAATCACGAGGCCAGACCCAAACTGGCACAGTGGTGTCAAGCTGATTTTGGTTCACAGGGCACATACTGCATGATTTCTGGCCTTCAGGCTATATATTTGAGCCTGTCATTAGTAATTTAAGTGACTAATCTAATCACATCTGTGACAATATTGCAAAGTCTTAATTAAAGATGAAAGACAATTTCAGCAAACAAAACTTTCTTGCCTGTCTTCCCAGTTGATTATAGTGTCTGCCTTTGCTAACATTGCAATTAACTGCTGATTTTGTGAGTGTGATGCAGGAAATACCCCCTGCCAATTAAAGAGAGGAGGGTTTGCTGAGTGTTATTAGCAGAAGTGATCCACAGCCATGATCCCATCAGCAGCAGCCATGCTCAGGGACACAAAGGGGGCAATGAAAAGAGCCGTGAGCCTGCTTCAGAGCCTGGTGTTTGCCTGGATTCAATCCCGCAGCCTGCCCCGATCACTCACCCTGGACTGTGAGCAAGAACACATTAAGGGAGCACCCATATCACAAACACCCGCAATGACACACATTGCTGATATGGAGACACACACACACACACAAACACACACACACACACACACACACACACACACACACACACACACACACACACACACACACACACACACACACACACACACAC
>JASGAU010351922.1:3983-22317 GCA_030220045.1 Australoheros facetus | reverse complement strand
CTGCATGAGTACTACTCAAAGATGCCGTACACTGTTGTCCACTTAAAAACCTTTTGGACTTGTAGATGATGCAGGAAAAGATTACAGTCATCATTTAAATCTGGAAAACACTTAGTTTTCCAGATTTAGATTTGTTCTGGTGATGACTGCATGAGAGTGGAACATTGTGACTTTTTGTCTTTGCTCATGTTTAAGAGCCACAAGGATCGAGGCTTTGCTCAAAGGCTGGTATGTTGTTGAACAGAAACCTTTGTTTAGACTGACTAATGTCTTGAGGAGATCAACAGAACTGAGAGATGGTGCACTCTGTAAATGAGTTTATACCCAGTTTGTTGGCACCGGAATAGCCGTGTGTTCCTCAGCTAAAGGGAACGTTAGCTTTTGGAGGACTGACATGTAATTGTGTACAAATATGTACATTTTCTCCTCCCAGCCAGCCCACCCAGGTTTGTCTCTGTGGAGGAGCTGATGGAGACGGCTAAAGGAGTCACCAACATGGCTTTGGCTCATGAAATAATGGTCAACCAGGCTTTTCAAATCAAGCCCACAGAGCTTCCTGAAGGAAGGTGAGTTCTGGATCTGATACTTGGAGTGAGTTCTTTCTTGCTGCGGATATAAGAGCGAGTGTGTTGTTTGGTACAGTTTGGAGCGCAGGGTGAAGGAGATCATGCACAAAGCATTCTGGGATTGTTTGGAAGCTCAGCTGAAGGAGGATCCACCGTCGTATGGCCACGCCATCAAACTTCTGGCTGAGATCAAAGAGGTGAGCTGCTGAAGCTGCAGTCATTCAAATTCCTCTGTCATCCCTCTCTAAATTGAACCTTTCTGTCTTCCTCTCCGCACGCCTCCTCTCTTCCAGACACTGGTATCTTTCTTGCTACCAAGCCATGGTCGTGTGCGCTCTCAGATTGAAGAGGTTCTGGACTTGCCTCTGATCCAGCAGCAAGCTGAGAATGGAGCTCTTGACATTGGTCGGCTGTCCCAGTTCATCGTGTGGATGATGGGCTCGCTCTGCGCCCCCAGCAGAGACGAGGAGATACAGAAGATGAAGCAGATCACCGAAATTTTGCCTCTGCTCAAGTAAGCCGTGGGAGACAGATTATCGTTAGCTCTGCATGTTCCAGGCTGCGGTTTATTTTTAGATTGTGTAATTTCATTCCCTTTATACGATGCAGCAGTCAGCTTTTTGTGGACTGATGGTACTATGGTTGGAATACAAGACATTATTAACAGCTTCCCACAGTCCTGATGCAGACTTACCAAGAGTGAATAAAAAGCTTAGCCCACCATCACAAGTGCATGTTCCATCATCAGCACTTACAGTTTGTCCATTTTTGTCCTCTGTCATGTTTTAGGGCCATATTTTCTGTGCTGGACCTGATGAAGGTAGACATGGCTAACTTTGCCCTGATCAGCATCAGGCCTCATCTGATGCAACAGTCTGCTGAGTACGAGAGGAACAAGTTCCAGGGGTTTCTGGAAAAACAACCTAGTAAGGGATATCTCTGTCATACCGACTACTATTATTAGCACTTAACATTACACAGTAATATAAGTAGTACAAAACCCACAGTGTTCAAATTACTGTATTTATAATAACCATCTGCAATGTGAGTTTCCGGAGCTTGAGAGTTGTCTCGTAGCCAGTATTTTTGTGTTTCCGTGGACCTTCTTGTTGTCATCCATGAATTACAAATGCAAATTTCCTTTTTCTTGGACACCTCTATAGAGGCCGACAATGTGCAATGTCCATCGCACCATCTCAGTACTCTGAGATCCACTGATGACCTTTACAGCAAGACTGAAGCATTTGCCTATTTGTCATTCAGAACATGACTGTAGGAGTTGCATGCTCTTCATTTTATTAATCAAAATCAGGATAAACCCATTCGTCAATCACCAGCTGTGAGCCAATGAGGATGCATCTTCACTGTCAGATACTCCCAGTACTCATGAGATGTGGTTGCTAAAACCAGAACAAAGCCGCTTGAGGCGTCGCAATTTGACTTCACTAGCCAATGGGTGACATCATTGCAGCTATGTGCATGTTTTATATATACAGTCTATGTTTCCACTGTTTGTAGGTGGTCGTTGCGCTTTTTGTATCCTCACAATCATATTTTTCTGTTCCTCTGATAATTCTTTCTAATTGGAAATCACTGTTGAACTCCATTAGTTTCAGTGGCCACATGTTTTCTGCCTATTGGAACGACTCCCATTCTTCACAACAGTACAGGTGATTCAGAGGGGATGAGTTTCTTTCTGTGAGATGGTCAACCCGCAAGCAGCGGGCAAAGGACTCGGTCCCACCAGCACTTCCCTGAAAGGATCCGCTTTCAGTCACAATGGCCGATGTTCAGCTTTTCTAGCTTTTCATAGCCACACAAGCGGGCTGGTGTGCTAGCTTAATAGTGCTGCTTGTCTAAAACAAGCAGTCCCAGCACAGCGTGAGAAGTGCCTCCCAGAACGATATGTTTTGAAATGATTGAAAAAAAGCAATTTAATCATCTTGAAACCATAAACTCTGCATTCAGGGACTAAGTTGACAAATGCATCAGAAAACAGTTAAATGGATAATCTGGAATCTGAGGAGCTCAGCTAGTAACAGAGGCTGTTATTAAAAAAAAAAAAAAAAAAGGGATGGGGACCCTGTGTTATTCAGGTGAGTGGCCATTCTTTACTGATGGTAGTGAGGCGTCCATGACAGGTCACACCAAACGGCAGTTTTTTAGAGAACTGGGGTTAAGCTGGTAACCAAACATCTTCAACTTTGAGTGTTTGCTGTGCTTTTAATTAGGTCTGTTTTACAGATTCATTTTTAGTTGTTAATAAGAAGGAAATACTCAAAATATCAACTTAGAAAAAATTCTGCATTTATTAAGAAGTTATTAAATTATTGAATGCTATAATATTTAAGTGATTTCACCGACTCGGCAGCTGTGATTTGATGCCGTGTTTAATCTCTGAAAATGCAACATAGAAATCTGTGTTGGCGTGCTTTTCTGTCGAATATGATCTGAATTGTGGATATTCGCACATCTGGCAACATAAGCTAAAAATACAGAAAACTGAAAATGTCTTTTGTTTTCTCCTGGTGTGTATAAACGCTGGACTGACTAAGCTGACCACTCATTAGTGATGTAAAGAACAATAACATGATCCTTTCTCCTTCAGATGCCTTAGACTTCACTGAGAAATGGCTCGAGGACACAGTGAAATGCCTGAAAGACTCAACAGAAGCAGCAGCAGCAGCAGATGGTGATACATCTGACCGTTCTTCACTCCATCCCCTCAATGTCCATAATCATGCCTACCTTCGCCTGCTCAGGTGGGACCATACCTCAGACCCATTCCCAGAGGTAAACCCCGTCAATCCTGGGGCAATGCGTCTCAATGCTGGTTTAGATTTCACTTCTTGGGTCTTACGCTTCATCCAAAAACTCTCGTCTACTTCTGTCTTCAGACGGTGTTGATGGATCAGGTTCGGTTCCAGGAGATGCAGCGGGAGGCTGAGCAGTTGGTTCTTCTCTCCTCCGTGCTGCTCATTGTCTACACTACAACTGGGGAGGCCATCTCAGGCCTCCCAGGACTGATGGAGACCCTTAAAAACACTGTCAACATATTGCTTGCAGACATGCACTCACCGTAAGTACAAAACATTTTATATTTAGTAAAGCTAGAGCGGCCAAATTTGCCTTCATTGGTTTCAGTTCACTTCCTCAAGCACTAGTTATTCTCTATATGAATAATCAAAGGAAGATTAGAGTAAGAGTGCAATTGCCTGAACATGACTGAGCCAGAGCTGGACTATTTTCTAGGAAGTTGCAGTTTGCCAGTAATGCAACTGACGCTATAAGTTTTGAGTTGCATGATGCATAAGTCGACCCACTTGGGTTTAGTTTGAATTTTCACGGCAGCTTCCTCTGGAAAGGCCACACGCTGACATATTCTGTAAGTCCAGCTTGTCTGATTTGAATTCAGCCGAGGAAAATCCACAGCAGATATAAACAGAGACACTGTGGATTCCATCAGCTCCACATATGTGATGATGTGACTATTTTAGCCCCATTTAGATAGGAGTTGTGGCTTTCTGAGCTGAGTCATCAGCTTTCAGCAACTGTGTTTTAGTAACAGTAAAAAAAAAAAATAGAAGATGAATTTTCTATACAGTCCTCACAGACTGTATAGAAAAGGTGGGAGTAGGTACAGTGACTTCACCCACTGGTTTCTGGACAATCGCTTCAAAGCCTTGAGTTTGCATGTTGGCTGTCACCACATTAGTTTTTTTTAAAGCGATGTGACAAATGAGGGGGGATTTAATTTTGAACCGTGACCGTAGGCAGGCCTGTGTGTCCTTATTAAAGGAGGTATTTGTAATCAGAATTTACAAAATTGTATTTGAAATTTCACCTCTAGGTGAAACTTTTGTTTGTTTGTTTTTTTGTCTGTCCCAAGTTCATTCAGTGCACAGGAGGCCTTAGTGACCATTGGGGAGAAGCTGTGTGTTGAGCTGAGTCAGTGTCTAAGCCAGCATGGCTACTCTCCTTTCTCAGCTGACCGAACGAGCACCCTGAAGGGGCAAATCTCTGCCACCATCCAACCAGACAACACCGTCCGCATGCTGATGGGTAAGAACAGTGTTACCTGTGATGACTCTCTTAGAGGGAATGCCAGCGGTGCACGATTGCCTGTGTAATTAATTTGTTTGTCAGTGACGGTAAAACCGTCTTCTCTCCTCTCAGAAACTCGGGTTCATAGCTACCTTCTGGCTTCTCTGGAGTCCAGCCAGCATAAGACCCCTCCTCCTCTCCCGGGTGGTTTGGTTCCAGTCAGCAAGGAGCTGAAAGAGCTCGCCGTCCGCTTCAGTCGCCTTGTCAACTTCAACAAGCTGGTCTTCTCCCCGTTCTACCAAAAGACCCTCCAGAAAATACTGATGTCAGGGGAGAGTCCCGGCACAGACACATAAACGCTGCAGTGTGGACGAAGAGAGATGTGGAGGGTAGCCTGTGGTTTTGCAATTTCCTCTCACTAGTAACAATTAAGATTTAGAGAAAACAGTCAAGGGAGGTGATCTGTAGTCAGCGAGTCAATCCCACAGAGCGTTCACCTTAAACAGACTCCCATCTCAGTTATATTAGCCCACAATGTTAAACCTCATATTTGTGACCTTACACTGGATAAACCTGTATTCAGTATTATAGCAAGGCTGGGTATCATCTGGAATAGTTTCATACCCAGGCCAACGCCAATATTTTCTACCATACCTGGTAGAGTCCTGTGAATAGGTTTAGTATCAAATAAACAAAACCATGACTTAATTTTCACAATATTTATTAAAGAATTAAGTCAGGAAGACAGGATCAGCATTTGTATCGTTAAAGTGTCTCGAAGTAGGAAGCCATTGGGCCTGAGTGCATTTAGTCGCTGTCATTAAACTTCTGACTTTACAGTTGAACCCCTAGGTCCCCTGTGCTTTTAGCATCCTTCTTCCTAATCCAGGAAATTCCCTCCCCAGTGTCTGACGAGCTCAAGCACTGCCCCCGCCTGTCAGGAGCTGCCAGGAGTTACTGTGGTGTTTCAGAAATGTGCTCATTTTGTTACGCAGTAAGAGCTTCGGTCTCTCCCTATAAAAGGCCATACAAGTATAGAAGAACGGGAATTATGTTTAACCGTGATAATCAAGTCATGGAGTGTTTCGTAGAGAAATTCCTGGGAAAATGAAGTCTTTGTGCGTCTGCCTGAGCGTGCCGTCCTGTCAGCTCCTGACAGGTGGCGCTCTTTTAAAATACTGGCAGGCAAAGCTGATCCTTTCATTGAAATATTTGTTGTTGCAAACCTTGGTGAAGTATTCAGTAAAAGCTTAAAGTACATTACAGTTTTTAAACTCGCTGCTTGTGGCACTGTTTAATTAGCACGCTAAGCAGTTGTGTAGCTCACACAAGTAAAAGAATGAGCAAGGCAACAAATGACTGCATGCTGCCTTTTACACTGTAACTAAAGGACAATACAGTGGATACAAAGACTGTATACCTTCATCATTATCATTTAGTTCATAGATTTCTGTAAGTACTGGTGGGTATTTTTTTAAACAGTTAGACAAGACCAGCCTGTCTTTATGCTAAGATGATGGACTCCTTGCAGTAGCTTCAGAAACACACACACAACAAAGCTTCATTGATTCTCTAAACAAATTCTTGGCAAGAAAGAAAATTAGTTTTTTACCTAAAGGATAAACCAGAACCAGCCCAATCTGCAAAGGCTAGACTTTAAAAAAAAAAACCCCTCCACTGGCCTGGATGCTTTAGTCTTCCTCGTGACCTGAATCTCCAGATCAGTTTATCTGTTAGAAATAACATTCTGCATACTTTTAGTATCAACAGTATGTACAGAAAGAAGTAAGGTAGTTTCCAGGATATTAGATAAAAGTAAAATAACCTGAATAATAAGTTGTACTGTAAGTTTTACTAAGGGACTGGTGTCAAGGACCAACTTGAACTGTTAATTTAAACGATGTTCACTTATTGATTTCTGGTGTTTTTTTTAAAGAAGATGGAACATTTCGTTTTAACAAGCACTTTTCGTTGGGGTTTGGTTTTTCTCATGTATATTTTACAGCTTACAGTTCTAACACAGTTTCACTCCTCCAGGCAGATCATCTGACCTCAGCCATTCCCCTAATAAATAACACTGACTGATCACATTGACTACACTTTGAATGATCATTGAACATGACAATAAAGCGTTATGTCCCACACAGTTGTCTCTGTGTGTGTGTTTTAATCCATCTACATTGAGTGTCCTGAGATACATAAAAAAAAAACAACAAAGATGACTGAAATAAACAGCTGAAAAATGTTATAATACAACCCTTGTTATTAGCTCCAACAGTGATTTAGTGCATTCACTTATGAGCATCCGCTTAAAGCACACATCACCAGGATGTTTGTATGCAACACACAGTTGAGATGGTAGGTGGCGCCAGAGCTCCAATTTAAAAACCAAGGAGGTTATTGGTGCAATAAAAAGCAGGGTTTCAGCTGCTTCCACAAGAGCCATTCACAACCAAAGGGTGTGCTGTTCTTAGACTTTAAAACGGCATCTGTTTGAGTGAACTTTTCTTTGCAGCAAGTTAAATGTAACAATGTTCTTGACCTCTACAAGTCTTGAGCATGATGAGAGCATGCACTTTGAATGGTTTACAAATGACTGAGACCTCATGTTGAGAGAGCTGTTGTGCTTTAATTTGTTGTGTTGTAATGCTCACGTGTATCGTCCTGTCCTGAACTGCATCGAGGTCTGTTTGCCTGATCCAGTACCTAATTTGGTAATCTTACATTATCATTGTCTGGCTGCCATTTTCTCAATTACAGTAGTGACTATTATAATTACGCAGAGTAAGGTCTGTACATGTTTGGACAATGACACTTTTAGGACATTTTTAGGTTTAATCTAAGGGATTTAACTAAAGTGACAGGCCTGCTGCTGCAGTAAAGGCCTAGCAGAGCATCTCAAAGTAGGGGATGTCCATCAGGCAGTCATTGACTGCAAGGGATTTTCATCCAAGCATTAAAAACAACTGTTTTATTTAAAATCATGTTAGATTATCCAGTTCCTTTTAAGTCTTACAAAAGAAGGGACTCATTGTAAAATGGCCTGGGAGTTTGAGGGTTCTGTGCAGTGTCAGAGCTGGGTCATAACTCCTAATGCTCCTGTTACCACTGGGACCACTTTGGACTTCACCTTCCACATGTGCTCCAGTTGTTCTTTCAGCCTCTGGTACTTCTTCATTTTCCTGTGTTCCTTCTTTCTGTTGTTGCTGTCTGCAGTGATTGCCACATCTGTCGCACCTGCAGTCTTCTGCTCCTTGTCAACCACTGCTGTGCCTGGTTGGTTGGCCAGCAGCCGCTTGTCTGTCTGGAACTTGGAAGTCCCACCGGACCGTAGCCCTGTTGTTCTCAACCACCTTTGGTGGTGTCTCCTATCGGGAATTGGGGATTTCTAATCCATATGGAGCACAGATGTTCCTGTATGCCATCCCAGCCAATTGGTTGTGCTTCTCTGTGTATGCTGTCCCAGCTTGCATCTTACTTGCTGCTGCTCTGTGCTGTATAGTCTCCAGGGCAACTTTCATCCATCCATTTACGTCCCTTTATGACCACAACATAACCATCTTGGTTATGTTGTGGTAATAAAGGGACAGACATGGTCAGCAACAATACTGGTACTAAGGGGCCCAAAGTGTGCCAAGAAAATATCCCCCACACTATTACACCACCCCCACCAGGCTGAATCACTGATACAAACCAGGATGGAGCCATGCCTTAATGCTGTTTACACCATTTCTGACCCAACCTTCTGAATGTTGCAGCAGAAATCAAGACTCAGCAGACAAGGCAATGTTTGTCCAGTCTCCAGGAGCCTGTGCAAAATCTAGCCTCAGATTCCTGTTCCTGTTCAAGAGAGGCACCCAGTGTGGTCTTCTGCTGCTGTAGCCCATCGGCTTCAAGATTTGGCATGTTGGGTGTTCAGATGTTCTTCTGCATACCTTGGTTATTTGAGTTCCTGATGCCTTCCTATCAGCTCAAAACAGTCTGGCCATTCTCCTCTGACCTCTGGCCTCAACAAGGGATTTTCACAGAGAGAACTACTGCCCACTGGATTTTTTTCCCTTTTTTGGACCATTCTCCTAAACCTGAACTGCTGGGAAATTCCCAGTAGATCAGCAGTTTCTGAAATACTCAGACTAGCCTGTTTGGCACCAACAAAGATGTCACGTTCAAAGGCACTTAAATCACCTTTCATCTCCATTCTGATGCTCAGTTTGAACCTCAGCAGGTCGTCTTGACCATAAATGCACACAGATATTTGCAATTGAACAGGTGTACCTAGTATAGTGTATACCTAGTATAGTGGTCTCACACACACACACACTCAATAGAATCACTGAACAAATTTATGTAGTATTATGTAGTAATATGACATATTAGCAGCTGTATGCCAAAATGTTGTTTTTCTTTACTTGCATGCGATGTTGCCAAGCTGTGATGGAGACTGCTCAAAACTGTGTCTCTCCCATCAGATTCAATTCAGTTGCGAACAAAACATTTGGATCTACATTTTATCCACAAATTAAACATTTAAACAGTCTGAGTGTCGTGTTTATCATTTTGCTGTGAAATCTATTTTCCATTGGTAACCTTTTCTGTTTGATTACCTAAAAACATGCAAAAATAGCTCCATACAGAAGTTTCAGTTAATCACAGGCAACACAAAAGGCCACGCATGGCAACTTTAATATAGGACCACAGACCCAGAAGCAACCAGTATTCCTGTGCTGGTGTATTATTACATGCCACCGGCTATTCTTTGTTTGTGCCCATTTTCTTTGTCATAGTTCAGGTAGAAACTGTTTTATTTAGAAACAGGCACCATGCCAGCACAGAGAGCTAGAAAGAGCCAATCTAAAAGCAATATAAACATTTGCAGTAATAACATGGGTCTGATGCAGCCATGTATGTGAAGGTTTAATAAACATAAAAAGGCATCTTTGTCTTGAGTGTGCTCAGATACTAATGTATTATACTGTAATAAAGTTCAATGGGTGATCAAATCAACACATTATTTTAAAAAAGGAGTTTTAATTGTAACATATCTAAATAGAAATGTCAAATGTTTTTGGTTGGTGCCAGTGTTACACGGAGACAGCGCTGTTATTATTCTACCCTCCCCTCCCTCCGCCCTCCCCAGCATTCCACACATGCGGAGAAGCAACAAGCTACCGAACCAGCAGCAACAGCTAGCCGCCCGCCAGCAGCGTTCTCCGTCGGGGACGGGGCGTATTAACATGCAAAAGTTTAGAAACACGGATTCCTTGTCCTGAACAGGCACGGGAGCGACGTTCGGCGAAACCCGAGACGGCTGTGGAAACCATGGGTCATGTCGGGCTTTCGAAATAGCTAGTTATTTACGTTATTTAGTGCTTCAAATGTGCGAAAAGTCGCTCGGTGTGTCCTCGTCGTTGAACAAGATGGCAGCAGCAGGAGCAGCACCGTTGCAGGAATCGACTGTGGTGCGGGTCCTCGTTGCTAGCCTGTTCTTTCACACCCTGGGTGATATGATTTACTGGTTTTGTTGAAGGTATGTCGCCTTGTCTGACAAAACTGGCTGTCAAATAGACTTTGTGTCCTGCGCTGGTGTTTGTTTAACATATCCCGTTAACGTTGACAGGACTTCGCTCACTGCTAGCTTGTTTGCTAACTGCTGCTAACTTCAGTTTGCCCCATGTAACAGAGAAGTGTTAGCGATAAAACTTAATTAATTAGAGCTCCGGCAAATAGAAGGTATTCAGGTGTATGGTTTTCATGTGTGCTTGTATGTGTGTGCATTTTTAAGTAACTTTAGCAATGCATTTTGTTAACTTGCGCTAACTTGAAAAAGTTATGTGGATTAAAAACGAAATTTATTTGACCCATTATTGTCCCTTAATAAGTATACAGCGGCAGTTCACGTTGTCATCTGTATTTTTGAGTGAGTTTGAATAAACTGTTTTGCTGCCTGTCACTTTATAAGTTCCAACAGGTGTCTCGGATGGTGTTGCCCATCCCCCAAACACGTACACGCAGCCAGGCACACTTCACCCCTCCCCGTGGGCTAACTTGCCTCTCTAGATTGATCAGTAACAAATTGTGGGGCGTTGTAAAAGGACGCTAGCTGGACCCATGAGCACATACAGACACGCAAACACTTGTGTGTCGTGGCTCTCTATTTCAGACTTGGATCTCGTCATCCTGTGGGGATATCAGGCTACCAAAGCCTGGCAGTGAGAGGGCAGAGCAGCATTGACTGTCAGTGGCCCCCAGAGACTGGAGTGACATATTGGCAAGCATAGGAAGGGGGAAATGTTTGCATCAGCCATATGGTGGTGGCTCCTTTGCCCNCCCCCGCTTTTCTTCTGTTGCACCATCAAATTATTTTCAGTATTTGTTAAATTTGCTGCTGTTGAATGAAAGGTAGCGGTGGGGGAGGCAGTGGAAAAATACGGGTTTGTTTTTAGACTACAATGATGGCTGCAAGAATTTTAATTACAGCTGCTCGCCACAGCTATTTGCCACTTAGTTCAGTTTAGCAATGAGTAATATTGTTTGTTGTTAACCGGAGCTGAATACAGATCTATATTGAGAGAAAAGCATGGCCACGACTGTTACTGTCCATCAGCGGTTTGTCTAGTGAAACTCACCAGCCCTACTTGTCATAAGAGGTGTGTTTTATTGAAATGTTGACTTTGAGGCACACCTCTCTGCTTGTCTGAGCCTGTGCTTCTGTGAACGTTGGTACTTGGAAAGAAATTTTGTGCTTAACACAACTGGCTTCATGAGTGTTTGTGTAATGTGCGATTAAGCCTTAAGACTGGAATCACCTGAGTCCAAATGTAACCCAGCCAAACACAGGCATTCAGGAAGTGTGGCTACAGTCTTTGCCTCTGCCTGTTCTCATGATGGACAGACTTGCTGCAATGAGAGGAAATTTACAAGAAAAAAGGCAACTTTTTTTAAAGTAGAGTGTGTGCCATTAGAAAATAGGATGTAAAAGAAAATGTGTATGTTGCATCATGCCTGACACTGTTTTCTGGACATACTCCACTTGGTGTTATCAGCTAAATGAACAGTACCTGTTGTGTGGCTGTATAATCAGTTTCCCCTTTTTGTGTACTTAACGTCCAGGGAGAGGTGAGTAATGCTAGCAGTACTTCATCAAGGTCTAAATAATTAATAATTCTGCCTAATGTGTCCACTCAAGTTAATGATTTAACTGTTTTGTGGGACAGATGGGCATTGCTCATCAAAAAAATGTTCAAGGGTAAACAAAAGTCCTTTCCTCACATTTGGGAGCTCAGTTTTTTGGCATTGAAGAGAAAGCAAAAATAAAGGAGAAAAAAATAAATAAAAGTTTGCTGTTAACAAATATAGAAACAGGAAAAGCTGTAGTAGGCTTGCCTGGGAGATTTCAACCCCACTCTGTGTGGTGAGGCCCTCTGCTTATTCCACTGTTCCACCAATTCTTGCTCACCTTGATACTGCCTGAAGTCTCCTTAGATTTTATAAAGCCTGAAAACAGAGCTCGGAGGAAGAGTCCTGATCTTATCAGACAACTTGAATTACAGTTTGCCGTAAGCCCCCCAACCCACCCACCTACCTCCATACCCCAGCTCTTACAAATTCAGTTAACCAGTAAAAGCCATCAGTGCAATTTATGCCTTTATATTTCCATAAAATAATACTTTTTGTGAACACTAAGTACATGCTGATGATGTTTGAATACATGTAATTTGAACTGTGATCCATGATTTAAAAGAGTGCAAGTTAACACACGATACGAGATTAACGGACATTGCAGTGTGCGCTCCAGGGCTATCACAGTATTAGATTTTCTCTCCACAATTATTTTGGTAAAAAGTGATTCACTAAAAAGGACATCTATAGTCAAAGAAAAAAGAAACAATATTGCTATTAGTCCAAGTTTTTTTTTTTTTTCTGGCAAATTAAACTCAAAAGTGGATGAAGGCGATGGGAATCTAACTGTAACTATACAAAAGTATATTAAAAGAACAGTTTGCAATAAGTTTGCGTTACTGATATATGAATATTTAATTCTTAAATACGCATCACGACACCCTTAGTGTGCCACATTCATTGCTAACCATGCTAGCATACTGTAGCTAACTGGTGTGCAGCCAAAATGTTGAATTTTCATTCTAATTTTTGCGTGGGCGTAAAGTTCACCATTTAGATCACCGTGCACAGTGCAACAAAACTAAAGTAAAAAGGACTGAGTGTAAAAGTGAGACTCTGACACCATGTTTGAATGCACATTTTAGAATAATGTGCTTCCAGAATTTAGGAGTGAAGTGTGCCTTATTGTAAGTGCTTGAAGAGTCATTGTTGAATCAGCTGAATTGTAGCATTGCACAGGCCATAAACTAAAGTAGAAGCTACTGCAGTTTGGTGTCCTCTTTTAGATGGCGTTACTTATAATTTGGGTTCGATGCAAATCAAATTTAGCCCTGTCATATTAGTGTCGTGGCCATATATGTAAAATGTCACTGTATAACAGAACTCATAATGCCTCATGGTAGATTATCTCTCCCCCCCCCGTACTGCTTGTAATGTGGTTGTACTTTGTGTGAAACTGAACCTCCAGTATAGCTTGCAGAGACAGGTCAGAGATGCAGTGGGCTTCCCCCATCTCCTATTTCAGTAGCCCAGTTCCCGTTTCCAGTAATGGAGACAGGACGGTTTAGATATGTATATCCTGTGAGATCCGTTCTTAATTTTTTTTTTTGGTTTAAAATCTTGTCTCCCGGTAATGGTGCAAGAGCAAGACGTGATTCTATTTCTAATCTCGTTACTTTTCTGAATGTAGTATTTTGGTTAAAAAGCTGTGTGTGGTTTACTCTGCCTTAAATGATACATGTGGCTTCTGTTTTATGTCTGTTCTTTAGGTATGGCCTCACAAGTCTTGGTCTACCCATCACAGATGCACTCAGCTCAAACAAGTGCCTTAGGAACCAGCAGCAGCGGTACCAGCAGACACACAGGTGAAGCCCACCGCAGTAATAACACCAGCAGAGCCTTTCAGCACCGACCACCACCCAAAACCTATGTGATCGGCGTCAACTACGGTATTGCATATCCCAACAACGTTATCCCCTCCTCAGCCGGGGCTGATTCAGGGACACTGCACGCAGGAATACAGTTTGGAGAAGGGGGGCTGTGGGCATTGCAGGCTGCAGGAATACAGAGAGAAGAGAGCCTAGGAGAAGGTCCAGCTCTGCTCCAGGATCAGCAGTCTGTTTGTCATAACAGAGGCCAACAGGAAGTAAGGCTTCATAGGGACAGCGGTGGTACTCCAACAGGAGTAGGCCTGGACTGTGGGCTGCTGAGTAGGGCCTGTATCAGAGCGCAAGAAGACAGGGGTAGAAACAGAAGAGTACAGAGGCCAGGATACACCAAACTTTTAGACACAGGTGCCATTCAGAGATGTGAACAGAAGACCGGTGAAAGTGGAGAACAACTGCGGGGAAACAACTGTGTCGGAACCATGCAGATAGTGGAGGAGGTATCTGCTCTACCTTCACTTCCTCCTCCCGTAGCCATGTTGCAAACCAGCACTGGGAACACTGCAGACACTGTCAGAGTAGGGGGTGGAGGGATACTGCCCGCTCAACACAACAGGGTCGAAGGTGTGACAGGCATTGGAATCAGGGTGGACGGGACTGAAATCAGGCCAAATGGCAGTAATGAGGCAGTGGCAGGAGCTACGGTGACTAGAGCTGGATCAGGAGATGGAGACTACCAGTTGGTACAGCACGAGGTTCTGTGTTCCCAGAAGAACAGCTACGAGGTTCTGGAGTTTCTGGGTCGTGGCACCTTTGGCCAGGTGGTAAAGTGCTGGAAGAGGGGAACAAATGACGTGGTGGCTGTTAAAATACTGAAGAATCACCCATCCTATGCACGTCAGGGACAGATTGAGGTGAGGAACTGTGTATTACTGATTTGTGTTGTCAGTGTGTTAACTAAAATTTGCTGCTGTGTTTCCCAAGTTTGCATAAATGCACAGAACAACAAATGCTTCTCTTGGTGGTTTTTTTTTTTGCATTCTCTTTTTACAGCTGATAGTCTGAGCCTATGTCCTTTTCCTTTTGTTCAAGGTTGAGATCCTGGCCCGGTTGAGCAGTGAGAATGCCGAGGAACACAATGTGGTGCGTGCTTTGGAGTGCTTCCAGCACCGCAGCCACACATGCCTGGTGTTTGAGATGCTGGAGCAGAACCTCTATGACTTTCTTAAACAGAACAAGTTCAGCCCACTGCCACTCAAAATCATCAGGCCTATCCTGCAGCAGGTAAAATGGCTTTTCTTGCACAGACACACAAACATTCAGGGCATAGGTGCTCAGAAGATGATGCTTTTAGACCTGGCACCCCTACATTTTAATGCAGAGTACCATGATGAATCATAATCTGTATTTATGTTTATTTTTTTGCAGGTGGCAACAGCCCTAAAGAAGCTGAAGTCTTTGGGTCTGATCCATGCTGACCTGAAGCCAGAGAACATCATGCTGGTAGACCCCTCCAGGCAGCCCTACAGAGTCAAAGTCATTGACTTTGGCTCGGCCAGCCACGTCTCCAAGGCTGTCTGCTCCACTTACCTGCAGTCCAGATACTACAGGTGAGGACTTTCACGCTCACTTGATTCTGAATCATTCTCTAAGACACAAGGGAGTCATCAACCAGTGGGCGTGGCCGGAGTTGATTGACATTCCTATTCGTACTTTTTGCAACATGTTTTGAAACTGCTCTAAAATAATTTGCTGTGGCTTTGTCATTATAGACATGAATGCAGCCTTCATTACTCCTAGTTTTAATGCAGAGTTGTCTGCTCCCGTATCCTAGGAGAAGCATGATGTTGAATCTTAGACAAATGTTGGTGGTAAATATTTCCATTTGTCGCTTAACAACAAATAAAGTTTTAGTTTGAGTGTAAGTATCTTTTGGAATTTGAATGAGTCACTTTTGGAAAAAAAAAAAAACCCAAAATGTTTGGGGGGAAAAAGCGTTGCATACATCAGACAAAACTCATCAGGTTTCAAATAGTACAAAGTGTTCAGAAATGAGCTTCACACGGTGGAGTATTTTTAGGAAGATCAGATGTGTCACGAGGTGAAATGTCATGGTATTTGTCTTCATAACATGCTAGCACAGTGATTTGACTTACTCCCATGGGTAATGGTTGTTTGTGTGTTTGTGCTTCTCACAGGGCTTAGTGAAGTCTTGCCTTAGCATTGTGTGTTGAGGCCTTCTGTTATGTAATATGAAGTGGACTCTCATTGGGAGTTCGATGACATGTTTTTTATTTTTATGTTTTTGTCCTCTTAGCCCGCTGTTTAGTTCTTCTGTTTGTATGGTTTTTTTTGTTGTTGTTTTTTTTTTTTTTTTTTTTAGCACATGCCTGGATGTACATCTGAGCGGTTTTCAGTGTCACACCCTAAACTCGACTGCTCTTGCATAATGCGTAGAGGAACTGAAATGTTTATATGAGGAACAGCGTCATGAAATATTTGGCATATCTCTTAGGACACGGTGAAAGCAGGAACGTGCTTATGAAACACAGCTTTGTAAACCTCAAGACACATTGTTGAACTGAAATGTGGAAGTTAATTAAATTATTAGGCTGTAAGCTGAGACGCTTTCATTGCGGCAGTTAAATTACGGACGTTATGTGCTTAAAAACAAAGTAGACCACAAGGTCAACATTTTAAAAAGAAACCCCAACAAACCAAAAAAATGCACATCCCTCTTTGATAAATAGTTCACTCATTGTGGTTTGTTAGTGACACACATAATGACGTTCGAGCTTGTTCCAAAGGAAAAGTGTTTTCCTTTTTGTTAATCACGGGACAGAATGCTGGCAGCTCCATTCATCACCGCTCTGGCTAGCAAGTTTCAGCAAGCAGGTCAATTGGGTCGGGCGAGCTGCTCCAAACTCTTCATTGTGCAATCCTTCAGAGGCTGCGGGGATAAAGGGTATGTCTGCAGTTGATGCGCCACACACTCCCAGCGTTACACTCTCTACAGTGCTGATTTTATTGCCCTGTAAGGAACGCAGGACATTATCAGTTATTTCAACAATGTTTCTGGCAGTGGTGTACAAATTGGGACACACAAGTTTGGGTTTCCTGATGTGAAGCAACTTCCTAAATCCAAAATGTGAAACTCTTAAGCCTCAGAGCACAAAAATGCCACCAATAACTGTGTGCAACTTCTCTGTTCTAGTGAAATCAAGCCACTCCCCGGCCCCGTCCTCTATCAGAGCTGAGGTTTAGTGTGGAACTACAGCTGTTGCATAACATAAAGGATTTGCTCTGCATTTGACCTGGTTAACTGTGTAGAACGTGCGTTCATATGTGCCTGTGTGTGTGTGTGTGTGTGTTGTCTCGAAGCAGCAGCAGTGAGATCATGGTGCAGTTAAAATGGGCTGGTGGTGGATTTCAGGGAGGTCACTGAGGCCAGGGAAGAATGTGGTATGTGAAAACTCACATTTAGATCCAGGAAAAAACATTCAGACATTCCTGTGTGTGTCTGGGTGTGTTCCTATGTGGTGCCCCCGTCTATATAACAGCTGTCGAGGCTGGATACACAATGTGTCCTAACATGCTTCGCAATAATGCCACACGGATGTGACAAAGGGGCTTTGATGAGGATAGAAAGTTGAGATTGGTACCTTGTATGGCTGAAAGAGACCAGGCAGGGACTCTTATTTTTAAATAAACCAATACTTCATGGCTGTCTTCTCTCGCTTCTCCCACCTCCTGTCCACCGTGGGTTTGCGTGAGGGGGAGTTGGCTTATCCATGATGGTAGTTGGTAGTGCATATGTGAGTAGTTGTGCAGTGTGCATATGTGCAGTGTGCATGCCAGCTTGGTTAGGGAAGTGTCTGTATTCAGTCTGAGATGTCACAATAATGTCTTGCTGGTATTTTTTATTTTTTTTCCCCCCTGTATGTGTGAATAAGGGAGTAGCTGTAAGTAGCTGCTGCTTCTTATTGTTATTATAGGAGTCCCAGATCAGTGAGTCAGCTCACTCTGCAAATGTTACGTTATTTGTACATGAGGTTATGTGGAGAGTGGTTTGAAGGATATAGTGTATCATCTCACGTGCTCATGTTACATAATGGCTGTACTGTATTGTTACCATAGTGAAGCTCTTAAGAGATGCAGCCTCACCACAGTGGGTAGGTGGATTTTTTTTTTGGCTTATGTTTTTGGGATTTTCCCTGGATTTTCCAGCACCATGGATAATGGCATTACCAGCGGTGTGGCTTTGATGAATTCAGTTTTTAAAGATGCAAAGAAACACCAAAAAATGGCAGTAAAAGTGAGGTCTTTTTAATGAGGCCCAATAGGAATGTTTTGTTCTTGGTGTTTAATGGCATGACAATGTGCCTTTACTTATGGACAAAAACAATGAACAGATTTAGTCAGGTTTTAGTGTTGAGAAAACTGGCCTAAAATCACATTTGATTATTCATTCAAAAAACCTTTAATTTTGAGCCATTCACATTTCACCTTAAGTCAAACCAAGGGCAAACCAATAAGAGAGACATAACTGTTATATGGGTACATTTGTTTAATCATAAACATGCCTTTTTAGAAGATCTACATGTTACAAAAATAAAACGGGTTAAGAGGTTATTTTGTAACTAGCTTATTCATTATTCAGTCTCAGCACAGTTAAAGTTCCACAGTGCTGACTGAAAACCAAAGACTCCCATCGGTAGT
>JASGAU010351921.1:0-11519 GCA_030220045.1 Australoheros facetus | reverse complement strand
AACCAAAGTATTATGGATCTACTAGTTTTATGCTGCTCAAAAACAAATGCTTCAGCAAAGCCTACCAATCAGAAGAAAGTGGGCTTTTAAAGAGGGAGGCATTAAGAGCTAAAAGAGTGGATAAACTGATGGTTGCATAAATGACCAGTAAAAGATAAATAAGGATGCACTGAACTGTGACTCGCGTAAATATTCTCTAGTGGAGTCCCAGGATAGAAATACAGAACTTGAAACGGGCATAATTTAATCCATCTTTCTCCTTGGCCCTCATTCCAGAAACATGACGGCCAGTTCACAGTGATCCAGCTGGTCGGCATGCTGCGTGGTATCGCCTCAGGTATGAAGTACCTATCAGACATGAGCTATGTTCACCGAGACCTGGCAGCTCGAAACATACTGGTGAACAGCAACCTGGTGTGTAAAGTGTCCGACTTTGGCCTGAGCCGAGTTCTGGAGGACGACCCAGAGGCCGCCTACACTACAAGGGTAAGATGCACTCTCACAGTCTGCTGTCATAAAAGCAGCCAGAGCCAGCTAAAGCAAGGCACTACAGGCAAAAACAAGTTTTCATGTACTTGTCAGGTTGGAGATTTTTGCCTTTATGACATTTCTTCTTGCAAAAGGGTGAAAAGAAAAAGTTCAGATTAGATGTTTCACTGCACACTGTGCAGCTGGAATACATTCCTACTGTAGATGCAAACTGGGCACACTGCCTCTTCCCATTCCCAGTATTCTCAGCACTGGTATCCTCTTTTCTCTGCCCAGTTCAGACTTCAAGGATGCGTGTTCAAATCCTAAGTGATCAGAAAAGTCTTTTGGTAATGTCTGGACAAATGCACCGAGTTTTCACGCTAAACCGCACTGGATGAATGTTTTAGCTTCACTCAGCTAATAACATAAACACATGCTGTCAAATCAAATCAGAGCAGTCTTCAGTAACAACAGCATCCTCTCACTGAGAAGAAACTTAAATGTCAGTGAGTTAAACCACTGTGGAGTAACTCATCTAAAATGTCCACAAGGAGATGGCATTATTCATATTCATAGGAAGGGTTGGATGTTATTTTTAATATGGCATTAGCATTGCCCTGGGAGGAGTGTATCAGCCGCTGACTGCTCTATTGCAATCACACACAAACTCCTACTGATGTCAGGAGACGTAGATGGAGAGCTGCAGGCACTGAGGGGTGCAGAGGGGAGTAGGTGGGGGTTGTAGAGCCCGAAACTAAGATGATCGAGGGAGAGAAGAGAGAGAGAGAAAGGGGGAAGGCGGGAGAAATATGGGGTGAGAGCAGTTAAGAAAAAAAAGGGTGCGGTAGGTGTGTACAGAGGTGGTGGAAACAAAAGTACAGTGCAGAGTGACTTAGAAGCTTTGCCTTTTATTTGACTTTGACCGAGCAGAGATGGGGGATGCTAGGTGGTGCAGAGGCAGCTGCCGCATGTTAAAAAGCTGAACGGAGCCTATAGAGGTACAGTGTGTCTGTGTGTGTGTCAGAGTGAAAGAGAGCGGGAGCTCTTACTGCCTATTGTGTCTATACAGTGGGCTATATGGAATCCTTTTGATCTGAGCATCAACAACAAAGGCAGGGGCGGCACAGGAAAAAAGATAAGTGATGGCAGAAGAAAGACAACTACAGTATAAGAGCAAACACTGGAGCAAACATTACCCCCTGCTGTTACATTAAACCAGAGTGCTGCTTAGCTAAGTTAGTGTATAACCTCTCCTGCTCTGTTCCTAAAAACAGCACTGCACCAGGCTTCTTTGCACCCACCATCTTATAATTTGTTTTCTCACCTCTACAGTGCTCTGCTGTATCTTGATTTATTACAGCACTAATACAACAGCCTTGACATGTTCACTCTCCACATATTCAGTATGTGAATAGATGTTGTCTGCCTCTGGTACCATTTACAGGGAGGGAAGATCCCCATCAGATGGACGGCTCCAGAGGCAATAGCCTACAGGAAGTTTACCTCAGCAAGTGATGTGTGGAGTTACGGCATTGTCATGTGGGAGGTGATTTCATACGGAGAGAGACCCTACTGGGAGATGTCCAACCAGGATGTGAGTCACACATAAACACATAGTCTCAGGTTCGGTGCTAATCACATTAGTGCACTTACACAATGCCGCCAGCAATAGAGATCCACTTTTTTTTCAGTCTTCAGCAAAATTCCTACCTATGACAACAAATTTATACATTATACATTTTTCCTCTCTAGTATTGATCGCAGAATTTGATGCCTCTCTCCCCGTAGGTGATCAAAGCAATAGACGAGGGCTACCGTCTTCCTGCTCCCATGGACTGTCCTGTGGTGTTGCACCAGCTCATGCTGGATTGCTGGGAGAAGGGGCGCAGTGACAGGCCAAAGTTTGGACAGATTGTCACAATCCTGGACAAGCTCATCAGAAACCCAGCTAGTCTCAGAGAGCTGGCAAACAGCTCAGTATGGTCAGTGAGAGAAAGATATGAATTATAACTGTAAATGTCACTGATATGTTTTGGGATACCTGGATCAGACTGTAAGAGAGTGGAAGTACTATGAACTGTGCAAATGAGGTGGTAAATGAGGTGACATGGAACAACATTTTTCTCTTTTATAAACAAAGCTGTATTTACAGTATGAAACAAAGCTGTATCGATGCAGAATTGCACACTTGTTTCACATTCAGTGTAGACACCTTTAATCCCCAGTTATATTACACACATCCACTGAATAGAATAATTTTTTTATATTTACATTTTATACTTTATGCATTTAGCTAATGCTAAGAATGAAACCAGCATGGAGACATTTAAGTCCCTTTGCAGACTGACATACTCAACAGAAAAAACTAATCCCAGCACCTCTGAAAAGACGGACGCAGCAGGCTCAGTGAACAATGTAGAAGAAGAAGAAAAGACTTACACAGACTTACACAAACTGAAGCATATTCTGTACTGTATAATTGGATATTGTTAATGCAAATTGAAAGTTTTTTTTTTTAAGTTTGAGTATGCAAACACACAGACTATTTGTAACAATTTATAACCCAAGGAAGCAAGCAAACAAGTAAAAGGTTATACAAGTCAAACCGCATGTACTTGCTGTGGGCTGAGCGCAACAGATGATAAACCATTAATCATACTTACCTGCTAATGGCTGGTTTTAAAGTTTAAGTTTTACTTTTCTGTGGGGATCTGAGGCTGCCGTGCTGCAGTCATTGCAGACTTATAATGATTCTGTCTGCAGAACCAAGACTGAAGCAAACAGTTTTTATTATTATACCAGGCCGAAGCTTCATTGAGTTGTGATTGTGCTTTATATCCCAGCAGGGAGGACCCGTCCACACCAGAGTTCAGTGTGAGCACAGTGGATGAGTGGTTGGATGCTATCAAGATGGGCCAGTATAAGGAGAACTTTTCCAGTGCTGGATATGTCAGCTTGGACTCTATCCTTTACATCAGTGTCAGGTATAGGGTTTCATTTTGGTGTCATTTGAAATTGAAGACAGAGGATTAGAGACAAATTTAGTATTTTTAATATAATGTATATTTTTCTAAACAAAATAGCATCATAATATTTTTGCCTATATTTTCTTGTGTTTGCTGTCTAGTGAACTAGCTAAGATGGGCGTGTCCCTGGCAGGCCACCAGAAGAAGATTTTGTCCAGCGTGCAGAGCCTGCAGACCCAGGGGACGCACGTCCAAGTATAACAGTTTCAACATAAAAAAACATAGGGAGATAGAGTCAAACTGGATGCTCCTGTTCCCACTGCAGTGGAGCTGTAATATATACTCTGTGCTTGGGCCTCCTTAAAATTTGAGACAGATTAAGATGGAGACAACATGGACGCTTGCCTCCTTCACCTTCTCGCAGTTTCCCCATTTTTACCATCCTTGGTGGGCACTGGCTTTAGCTCTCTGAGTCCCAGCAATATAGTCACCATTATGGAGCATCAAAGAAACACATTTCCAACAGCAAGGCTACACCTGAAGCATCACAGGCCATTTCACACCATATCAACTCAACAAAAGAGGAAGAAAAAAAAAGACTTTTAACAAAAGAAATGACAAAAAACAAATTAGAATATAATATCCCTGTCTGTTAGGTGTACAGTTGTTTTTCTGTCATTTTGTTGGTTTTGAGTTTTCACCTTGAAGAGTTTAAAAAGGGGTCAGAAGATATGTATATGTGTAGATATATGTTTATATGGGCTGTGTGTCTCACAACCATAGAGATGGACCTAAAGTTTGTATTGGTGGTTGAGGTTTGTATACTCAAACTTAACAGACATTATTACCTAGTACATGTATGGCCCCTTCCATTGCTCTCTGTACACAGAAAGCCGGAGAATGAGCCAAGATTTTTGGATGAAATGAATGTTTGGGTTTGGGGAGAGGGGAACTGAAAAACTGGACCTTTAGAGATAGAGAGGGATATAGATTTGCTAGCTCATGTAGGATGGAACTATGATTCGTTTTTAAATAGTGTATTGGACCATAACCAGGGCTTCCTTAGCAACTGCTCCCAGACACACTTCCATAAAAACTACACCCAGTGCATGTTTGCAAGTACTCTTGCATTTACAGTACAACATTACTAACAGCAAAGAAACAGCGGAAACTGCTACGGTGCAGTTAGTGCACAGAAAATGTTACTGTTCTGCCATCTTTTCCAAACAGCAGTCTTTTACAGAGGTTATAGGATGATGTTTGCCTTCCAGTATTTCAGGTATGTTAAGAAGCTTATCGTGTTTCGTGTAGAGCAAAGTCAATGCAGACGGTTGTCAGGACAGATGTCACGACAGAGATGACACTGTTAAGAACGTATAGCTTGTTTTTCCAGTGTTGTGCCATGTACAGTAACCTTGAAGTGTTCATCTAAATAACAAATCACCATTCCAACTGTACGGTTTCCTTTCATCAGTTCCCATGGATGGATGGCTGCACAAGGCCAATTACAGTGCTTTGTGTTTTCCAAATAGTCTGCTTGATGAAAAGGAGTATTGGACCCTTTTTCAGGAAAATGAAAGCAGTGTTGACTTTCAACTCTGCCACCACAAGATGGTCAATTTGACTTAAAAAAAACAAGATGATTTGAGCATGTTTTATTCTCTCACTTCTTTTTTATCAGTCATTTTGAACCCTCTTAATTCCAAAACAATACCCAAAATGTAATTTTACAAAACAATGTTTTCACCAAGAACCATTTTTTCCAGATTAGAAGGAAACTGCTGCTTATCATAATAATTATACAGTAATATATGAAGGGACCCTCTTTGTGTACACTGTATTAATGGCACTGAACCTGCTTTTAGAGTATTTCTGCACCCAGTTTTAATATTTGTGGTACTCCATAGGACCAACAGTGACATAAAGTACAGTATATATGATTGTATCATAGTGTAAAATATGTACAGTGTTGATTTCAAATGTTAGAATGTTTGTAATGATAACAATGATGATGATTATGATGTGGTTTTATTGTGAAAAAGAGATTTCTGAAGTTCTCGTTCAGGGGTGGGTCATACAGAACTGAAGGTGATTCGTTGGTTGAACAAAGGAATGTAGCATGGTGCAAAGCTTCAGCTTTGATTGGCAGATGACAGTGACTGCAGTTTCTACAATAGCGTTAGAATGAGTAGAATGGACTTTCTTTATGGAGACACTGGCTTCATTTGCATATCCACCTCAAAGAGTAGTGACTTGCACTTTTTTTAACCACGTCTCCACAAACAACACAACTTTTTTTTAAAAACAGCTTCTTCAGGAGATGGAGGGAGAGAGGGAGGACGAAGAGTCTAACACAAAAATTCCCCAATTTAAATTTGGATCTGATATCACAGATTGAGCATTTGCTCTCCCCGTACCTTAGCAATGATACCTGAGCTTAGCAGACCTGTCAAGCTTTGCATTTCTCCACATGCTGCAGTAGTGTAAATGGAGTAAGAGTATTTGAAGAGTGTGAAGGTTAATGTTGCTTCCCAAAACCCAAGAGCCAATATGTAGAGAATGGTTTCTGCCGCAGCATGTTTGTCTGTTCTAAAGTAAGTGAGCTGTGACTGTTAGCATATCTGTCAGCTTTGTAAAACCAAGCATTACATGAAAGGCCAAGAACTACATCATTTAATAACTAGATTTCATTATTTTCCGGGGTTACAAGGTATGTTAAAGCCAGCACACCCATTAGGGTGTATATTTTCCAATCAGTACATGTAGTTGCAGATGCTATCAAAACTATCTAATGTCTACAGGAGTTTAAAAGAAGTCACCTGGAAACAAAAAAAAAGTTAGCCATGAGACACCTTTTCTAGCTAATTAGTTAAGGCCATAGATGGTATAAAAGACGGTCATAACAATGTGATGTCACACAAATGCTCAGGCTTTGTTTTGCAGCATGAGCATTTACCTTGTCACTATCATCTTGAAACTAGATGTGATGAGCAAGAGGTAGGTCAGATGATGAAACCAAACTCTCATTGGCTAACAGCTTGCCATTCACATGTCATTAGACAATGATCATATTCTGGATAAACTTCATTTCTGACAAATATTGAGTTTGCCTTGAAATGAGTGACTGAGCCAATAAACTCATCAGGAAAATGTTCGCTGAGGCCATTTTCCCACAGACTTTTATGGAAGTATTTTTGCAACCACTGGTATCAACCCCAGTGGCCAATGCAGAATTAAAGCACTTTTCAGACCCAGAAGCTAGCTTCATCTTTTATGCAGTCTATGGCTAAACCCGTATGTTTAATTAAATAGCTATCTACAGCCGAACAAATATGCCCCCGGTAGTTGTAATTTTAGCATTTTGTCAGTTTGAAATTAGACGCCCACCTTCATCTATCATTTCAAAGATACGATTAATAACGTGCGATGCTAGAATGGAAATCTTGACAGGCCTAGCAACAGCAACAAAGGCAGAGTTTAGTCTGCCAACTGGGGCACTCTGCTGTTACTGGCAGCAGTGTGAAAAAGTTACCCAATAAAAATCTTTTTTTGCTCGTGTTGTTCTGCCCCATTATTTCAGTATTAGTAAAATAGAGGTACAGTATATTTACATGAAATAACTTCAAGATTAAAACTATTCTGCTTGTTGCAGCATAAGCCACAGACAAAACTGCAAATTCGGAGCTGGAAACTGTTCATTCTACTCTTGCTAACTCTATGATTTCACTCTAGCGGACTACCCTTGACCGCTGGCCTTTTAGATGCCTTATTTACTGAGCTATTTTTCTGTTCTATTGCCCTATACAGGCGACATTAAGAGTAAAGTGTATTTATCTGTGTTCTTAAGGTGACCTCACATCAACACCCTGGTTTTATAACATCCCAGAGGCCCCCTCAAACTGTACCATCATCACTTTGGTTCCTTTAAGTAGAAAATCTTATTAGAAACCTTATACCTGAAGACCTGCAAAAGTGGAAGGGAAAATCGCAGAACTGTTATTTATTTTCAAACTATGAATATGATTGGCTTTCAGTTTGATATCTACTTTTTATAAGTGCCAAATTCCTCTTCCATTTTTAACATTATGTTACTGCCTGCAAAATAATGGTGAGTTGTTGACATTGTCCTCTCTTTAACGCACTTATTCAGCACTCTCACTTTAGAAAGTTATGTCATATCCACCGTTTTGGTTTCTACTCTGAAATCCCTGGCTTTTATCACTTTTCACCATGTCAATTTTAGCTATGTGGGCTGGTTTGCTTGATCTTAAATACAGTGTTCATATCCATTCCCCGCAAAGTCTGTATCGTAAATGTTAATGAGTGATTCTCATCTGAGACTTTCAGCGCTCTCTCTCTCTCTCTGTCTCTCTGTCTCTTTGTTTGGCCATCATACAAGGCTTATTTGTCCCCATGCCAATTTCCTCTGCGTTGCTCGTTGTAAAGGGTGTAGGCATTTTAATGTCTTTCATGTTGCTGTAATAAATATGCTAATATTTCTAATTTCTCACCTGAAGCCTGCAGTGTCTTTTTCTTTTACACATTCTTCAGTGAAATATATCAATAGTCTACTGTGGTAACAGTAGCGAGCAGTATGGATATAATGAGCCAGCCCTGTTAACTGAATAAGACAATGCCCAGTCACCTGTAATGACAGAGGGCAAACATTGTGGCCAAACTCAAGGTAGCCACCCAACCAACAGCATTATTTCTCTGGCTCACTGACAGAGTCCCATCAGAGGAGATGCTTGCAGATGTGAACACTGCCCTATGTCCCATCCCACTACCAGTATTACTGATAACAATGAGATCATGGTTGGGAGCTAAAATCAGGGAAGCCCGGAAGTCAGTTAACTGAGGTGCAGCAGGGGATCAGGAACTCAATGAGACTGTGGAAGGCAACACTGGAGGCCAACTCCAAGGCAATTGTACAAGTCACCATCAAGTGTGGAACATACCAAGGTCATGCACTGTCCCCACTGCTGTTCTGCATAGGCCTCAACCCTGTAAGCCAGCTGATCACTGAGAATGAATATGGATAGAGATTCAGGACTGGCATGCCCATCAACCATCTCCTGTGCATGGATGACATCAAGCTGTCAGGAGTAAGCGAGGTATTGACTCACTGAAAGCACCTCATCAGCATCTACAGCAAGGACATCTGACGGTGATCCAAAATAAAGGGATGGAGCTACCAGAAGGAAAAATAGCAGATTTACTGGACAGCAACAAGTACCTGGGTATCCCACAGGCCAACTGGAACCATGATAAAGATGCATGAAGGTCAGCCACAGCCAAATACTTCCAGAAGGTAAGAAAGGTGCTGAGAAGCCATCTAAACAGTGGGAATAAGATCCAAGTCATCAATACATAAATTTGATTGGCTTGAGATCTGGGAAATTTGGAGACCAAGTCAACACCTCAAACTCGTTGTGCCCCTCAAACCATCCCTGAAGCATTTTTGCTTTGTGGCAGGACACATTATCCTGCTGAAAGAGCCCACATTCATCAGGGAATACTGTTTCCATGAAAGGGTGCACATGGTGTGCAGCAATGCTTAGCTACATGGTACATGTCAAAGTAACCTGGATGGCAGGATCCAAGGTTTCCCAGCAGAACATTGTCCAAAGCATCACATTGCCGCTTGCCTTCTTCCCGGTGGCAGGTGTTTCCCAGGTAAATGACGCACATGCATCCACATGATGTAAAAGCAAATAGGATTCATAAGACCAGGTCACCTTCTTCCCTTGCTCTCTGTGGTCCAGTTCTGATGTTCATATGCCCATTGTTGGCTGCTTTCAACAGTGTACAGGGGTCGGCATGGGAACCCTGACTAGTCTGCGGCTATGCAGCCCCACATACAACAAAGTGCAACGCACTGTGTATTCTGACACTTTTCTATCAGAACCAGCATAAATATTTTCACTGCACTTACAATATATCAATTTTTTTTTACCATAGCAGTCTACTAGTGCTTTACAGTGCTTTTGCCCAATTCTCTCTCTCTCTCTCTGGCTCTCTCTCTCTCTCTCTCTCGCTCTCTCTCTCTCTCTCTCTCACACACACACACACACACACACACACACACAAGCAAGGTTCTTGCCTGCCTCTGCAATACACTTTGGGTTCAGTGGATTCGGTGTGTGGCCCTAAGAGTCCGGGCCAGGGATGGCCCAGGGATCAAACCTCCAGTACTATGATTAGTGGACAACACACACTACCACCTGAGCCAAAGCCACCAGGAGGACATGCAGTTCTGATATATGATATATACATATTCAGATGCGACCTTTAACTCATCATCTCATTATTTGTTCAACTCATCTAATATTTGGTTATTAATTTAGTTTCATTTTGAATGTTTCATTATTATAATTAGTTTCTAACATGTCACTACTGATGATGTAGCTTGTGAGGTTTTTGTACAGTACTTGGAGATGTTATTTTCAGCAATGTTTAGCCAAATCATATAACTTTATTATAACAATATGCAGGACGCTGATTTAAAGTACTGTCAGATTTATTGATAGTGTTTCTATATGAGACTTGTGTGGGACACAAATTTTACTATAAAAAAGATAAATTATCTGTACATGAAAGCATTAAAAATGCTGTGTACCATAGGCTGGAGGTACAAAATTTTGTTTTAGTGAGCATCTCACAAGTCTTCCATAAAATTCCTACATGACTGGCAAATCCAAGGGTGGTCTTATTTGTCCCTAGCTCTGCTCTAATGGTGATAGCGCTGGTGAAATTCCCATCATAACATTCTTGAATGGCAAAATACAGCAGCCTGGCAACCACATCTTCATTATCAGTGTGTGTGCTGTGTGTGTGTGTTCCTTACTGAAAGATAATTCTGTCTCAGGGGAGGGGGAAGGTCAGCGACTTCTGGCCTTGGTTAACCCCTTAATGCACTGGCCCAGTTGCTGTCACTCTATGTTACCACCATTACACCTCATTTAGCCCATCATATTGGGCTCCATATTCCCCTATCGCTCACTCCCTCCGTTCCCCTTTTTCAACCCCACACACACACACACACACACACACACACTAGTCTTGACATGCAAAAGATGCAGGCCCTGTTCTCCATTTCCTCAGTCTCTATCTCCTCCCACTGCCCTCTTCTTAATCTCTCTCCTGCCCTTGTGCTTCCCCATTTTTTCCTCCCCCTTCCAATCCATCCTGTGCCGTCAGACGGAAAGGTTGTGGCTAGTTCTCTGACCTCGGCTACCCCATTATCTTCCTCTTCTTGCGTTTTCCTCTTCTCATAGCTTTTTAATTCCCCTAACTTCCATCCATCTATCCAGCCACCCATCCATCCAAACTTTTCTCCCCCTGCAGGCCCCTCTTTGAAGTTCATTGCCTCATTCTGTCTTACTGCTATCACCACGGGTTTCCTCTCACTATTGAAGGCCAATCCATAACTTTGGGCTTTTGTTTCCAGGTGTCTCTACAGGCGGAATGTCATCTCACATATTTACTCTGGATAACAGAGGCTACCGGGAGCCAAAGGTTTAGGGGATTGATTCATCATGCAGCTGCTATTGGCATCATGTGAAAAGGTCAGATGTCCCTATGGAGAACACTTTAAAAGGCCATTGGTGACTGATGAGCCTGTCATATTTGTATCACATACATGCACAAGCACTCTGTCTCTCATCCCCAGTCTTTGCCTGCTTTTCTCCCTCTCTCTCTCTCTCTTTTTGTGACACAGACACAGACACACACAAACACATAGAAACACTTTCCCCTATGAATGGTAATTGGTCCTCCTCCGTCATGATGTCAGGTGTGGGTTAAAATGTCCGCTCATGTGCAACAGCAGACATTAATATAACACAAAAGACCAAAGATCAATAGATGCACCACCTCAGCCAAGGGTCAGGCACATTTTTGTGTGTGTGTGTGGTGGTTATTTCTGTCCAGAAGTTTTGTATTGGTGGACAGATCCAGAATGCATGGAGGTGGTCATCGATTGTGTTAAGTGTGCATTGTGTGCAAACATCTCAGTCCCTTAACAACAAAAATATATTCCACATTGTCAACTGATTCTAATTTCTGCCTTATCCAGGCAGG
>JASGAU010351920.1:0-13754 GCA_030220045.1 Australoheros facetus | reverse complement strand
ATGTTAAAGTATGTTGCGACTGTATAAGCATTGCAGCAGTGGTGCACTGAAAGCATGGAAGCAAACCAACATGACATTTTTATTTGGAAGCTATTATTTGATGCAGGCAGTATTCATCACCAACAAACCTTCAAGCTTGACAATGGTGCTCAGCTGTGGTGCTCAGCCATGATATTAAACTGATCGAGAGAGCTGCATGTATTATTATTGTTGTTATGAGAAACACAACTGCATTATGAAGCGATGGTTTCCAAAAGGTGTGCAATAAAAATATACAGTGATGGTAGTATGCATTTTGTTTTCAGCAGTAACAGTTACACAACATTGCAATTTAAGCCTCCACAATTATGTTAATTATGCAATAACGGCCTATTAATACTCATTAAACTTTAGCCTTACTAGAACTGTTCATCCTCAGGAAGCTTCTGGAATATTTGCCACTATGTAACTGGTTGTCAGCTAGTCTCTTTTGCAGTTATGATGAGAAGTTCTGCCTTTTCGTTTTTACATGGCATTGCTGTACTGTTTTTATAGGTCAAAATTTCCATATCTTTAGTGTACATGGTAACAAAAATAAAATCCCAATGTAGTATGGTAGCAGCTGAAAAGGCAATCTACACTCAGCTGCAATATAGTTATCCAATAAGGATTTATTATGAAGGGAAGACTTGCGTCACAAGAGTGCTACATTAGACACTGAGCAATTGAAGCGGTCCTTCCTCTGTTTACTTACCTGGCTTTAAAGTACAAAGTAAAATAAGTTCCACACAGTTTCACTTTGTAAAAAATGATAACATCTATGTAGCACAGCAGTCTATTGTTGTGGATACCTGGGTCCACTCTGCAGGCTTTGGCAGACACCAGCGAAAGTGACGAGTGTTTATATGTGGCCCTCATAATAGGCCACAAATAGCCTCAGTTCACTGCCTCAGTAAAAATACAACAATAGAAGGGGTGGGGAGGAGAATGGCGCAAGAGATATGGCAAGAGCATGTTTCGAGTGTGCTAAGTGTATCTGGGCGAGTAGCCTTGCCTTGAGTCGCTGGGGAGAAACTGGCGGCACAGTGGTGGCAGGAGAGAGGCGAGGAAACGCTGATGTCAGAGGTTAGCCATGTAGACGAGTATATCTGCCTGGCAACAATGCAAGGACACACACACACACACACACTACAGACTATGAGGAAATAAAGGGATCTGTGGGGCAGGATTCCTCATGGTCTCTCTGCAGTGTTCCAGCCGTCATTTCTCGTCAGTGAAGTGAACTAATACACAAAACACACATCTCTAACACACCTGCCTTTTCCTGCAAGTGTCTGAGAGCAATAGGAGTGCAACATAATGCAGCCCGTTCGCTTCCTAAATGTTGAATGAAATGATAGAAGAACAAATCATCAACCATATAAATATTTAATGTATTACGTGGTGCAATAAATACAACAATTAGTTTATAAAAGCATCAGTCACAGGAAAAAAACAGAAGTTACAGTAGTTTTGTGCAAATGCAGTTTGTTTTTGCTCATTTTCCGTGAACACCATTAAAACAAGATGTGGAAGTCAGTTTGGCACTTTTGAAGTTAACTTTTTTTTTTTGCTCTTCATCACAATAAGAAGTTTTTTTTTCTGCTTTGACTCTGGATGGCCTGTATTGGGAAGAGAAAAAAAAACCCAAAAAAAGATCCCTTTGCTTCTTTTTTTTTTTTTTAGAGATCTAATTCTGCCATCATGACATCAAATACTTGCCAACTTGAATCATAAATGTTCCTTAACATAAATTACAACATCCTTATTTTGGACTCTGCTGTGCAGCCTGTCACTGTGTAGCTACAGACACAAGATATTAACCACAACTTCACCTCCATCTTTTTCTTTAAGACTTGAGTTTGACAGGGCAAATATGTAATCTCAGGCATGAAAATAATAACTACACCTGGAAAAAAAACCCAAACCTGCTCTCTCCGTCTGTGAGGACTGAGGGGTGAAGAGCACACGATTCCATTTTAACCTTGTCGGAACAGAACAACCCATACAATTAGTATCAGTAAGTCCCCTGAGGCCTGAGAAATATTTGGTCAGTCAAAAATCCATTTACAAGCCGCCTTTTTCCAATATAAGAGGAAGAAAACACCATAAACACATCCACGTCTTTAAGAGGTTAGCCCTTTTTGAACATTGGAGCCAATCTTCAAAAGTAGAAAAGAACAAAAAGCTTTAACACTGCATAATCACACTGCAGTACATCACATGTCCCTCCTTCACAAATAACCAATTAAGACCAAACTTTGTTTTTGTCCTATAACTTCAGCTACAAAATGGCTAGTCTCCACATACAGGATGAAGACACCAGAGTGCTCAGTCTGCCAGAGAGCTGCGTAGCAGTCACACGGAGAGGCTTGTGGAGGGCTCTCTGGGGGTCCCCATGTGCAAGAAGGAGGGACCACCCAACTTTAGTGACAAACTCAATCCTCCTTTTTTTGTTTATTTCACAGGGGTGCTGCATACTCTGATAGAAAGCTTTACATTTTTAGACGCCAGCTAGTGCTGGGTATGTAATATAAAAACACAAGAATAACTTTTTTCAGCTTTCTAAAGAACCGGGACAAAAAAAAAAATGTATGTTTTATTTAAGAGATCAAATGAACTTGTTCTTAAGCACGTAATAAAGACACAGAGAAATGTAACCATAAACATCTTAAGTATCAGAGCTGCTGTGGTGCCTTGCCCCCTTTTTCCACCATATTTTTGGTTTGTTAGTGAGAATACCTGAATTATCCTGAGCCAGCCAGCGGCCTCCCTGTGTGTGACCTCGACTACTTTACCCTCTGGCTTAGTAAAAACACATTGCTTTAAAGACCGACTCCATGGATTCCTTTCACCAACACTGCTGAAGGACAGATCCTCGCCTGACAACGCCTCCTCGCCTGGTGACAGGGAGAGGGATGGAGTTCTGAATGCAGCTTTAATCTCTGCTTTTCTTAGCCGAAGCCAAGGCACTGCTGGATCAGAGAAACCTGATGTCTCACGACTTATCAGATTCTCAAGGTTTTTTTGTTTTTTTGTGTGTTACTACAAAAGAATTTGCATCTGCTTTTGCTTTTTGAAGCTTGTGCGAAAGGAAATGTTTTGTTTGCATCTAGAACGTTCAATTCACAGTCTTACAAAAATACTATTTGCTTTTTAGAGGTAATTCAAATTCTTAATAGCAGATAAGTAAAATAAATGTGATTATTTTCTCTTTGCTGTACCAGTTTGGTGAAAGGCAATTTTATATGTGGTGGTATATTCACATGACATCAACACATGCAAAATAGTGTGCACACATTTGTAGTAGTAATAGTTATGTGTGTGTGTTTATATATATTTATATTAGTGATGATTTCATTTAAATGTCAAACGTCTTACATAACCCTCAACTCTTTAAGGACCACTTTATCATCTCTTTGCCAATTAGGGTTTCAACTTCCCAGCTCTTTGACATGAAGCAGGTTTCAAAGTGGCCTCCCATATATATATGCCTCACAACTATTTCACTGTCAGTCAAGGTAAATCTCTGCAGTATTACATAACTACAGAATGACAGCAACTGTTGTTGCAAACAGACGGCTTAGAGTGCATCACTGAAACGCTAAAAAGAACATCCAGCTTAAACGATAGTTATCGTTTTGTCACCAGAGGATTTAAGTTATATATTATCCCACTCCATTAAAAGAAGCACTATAATCTGTGTGCATTTTGTTATCCGTCATTTGTAAGCAGACGTAATAGCCCCCCCAGTTGCATTTAATTTTGCACCAAACCCTTGACTTGTTATGTGAGCACTTAAAGCAAGAGTCCAGCAGACCACCGAAAAAAAGCAATGAAAATTTAGCAGCGCATTTGTTTCCCCGGCTTTGTCCTTAAAGAGCTATTCGAGGGTACTGTAAGTAGAATATATAAGAACACAAAGAACAATTGCACTTCTTTATAGAATAAAGAGAAGAACTTTAGGAGAGGAGCTAATGGAATGAGTAATTGGAGTGAGCGCCTCCCTTCCTTTTGAGTTCCTTTTTTTCCGGCTATCTGAAACACGTGAGGGTAACACACGTTAGAGACGCACTTCACTGATAGCTTATGTACCATCTTAAACTATGTATGATTTGTCTAAAAGAACAGCTCCACACCTAGCACACCTAAGATGATATGGCTTGTTCAGGTCAAAGTGGACGGATGGGGCTAGCAGTGTTGGACTGTTTGCATCTGGACAGACAGAGAGGTCACCTGGGGGGAATTTGCTAATGATGTAATCACTCTGTGTTTGTCTGGAAAGTAGAAATAAATAAATAAATAAGCATAATACACTGAGGTCGCCACTGACCTAAAAATATGTTTTTAGATAAGATTCAAACAGCAAGTGTTCACCTCACTTGCAAGCGCCCCTACATTTGCTGAATAATCTGATTATGAACCTTAACAGAAACAACTTTCCTCTCTTATCTGGAACTCTCAGAGTGCTCGCCGAGTACTGCCAATATATATTATTTTTTGGTATAGTGGCCACTGCAATATATTATACAATTATAGCTGCAGCAGTATTTCTTAAATGCATATTAGTGCACTGGACTGCACTTAATATATTACACTGCTAACCCCATAATGAATGAAAGCCACTGAATCTCCAGACACTGTAGCAGAGTTCCTAGACTTTCTGCATCTCAGGACGTCAGACTTTTTTTTTTTTTTAAGCTATTACTTTGAAATGCTCGTTTCATTAGACATCATCATTTCCATTTTTAGTGGATTTTTAAATATGCAGCTGTCACAGGTTTTCCAGAGAAATGACTGCTTATTAAACACATTTCTTACAGGTCACGCAATTTCCAAACCTGTGTAGGAACCCTCATAAGAGGAAGACATGCATAAAACATTAGTGTGACACACAATTGCTGAGCAAAAAGTAGAATAACTACTCATTTAAACAAGACTGTAAGTCTGAGTCTCTGCAACATCACACCACTGACACAAAGCCTTATACCTTTTACAACCGGCTCTACACACGTTTACCCTAAACTAGCCAAACAATTAAATAAAGCATCGTTTCCCCACATTATTTCATTTTGCCCCATCCTCCCCAAATGCTGCCACATGAAAGAATCAGGGGAATGTTCAAATGAGTGACCCACACCTGGCTGCAGTGAAGCCTTAACTTTGTGTGTCTATATCATGTGTTAGTGTTAATAGCAGCATTACAATAAACAGAACACAGTGCAGTTTGTGGCAGACCTCAGTAACCCCTGTAATTTAATATGTTTTATGATGCCTCAGCTGTCTTACAACACTTTGCTGCTGGAATTGAAATCTGTTTAATTGCACTTTCTAAGATTCACTTGAAGAGTCTTAAAATAAAGCACTGGGACGGTCTATAGCTGTGTGATTAACGGCATCATTCATCAGCTGTCTGTGGCCAACAGGCTGCCCAATGTTTACAGCTCAGTGATCAAGCGCTCCCTCTGCTGCAGTGTGGCTTGCAGATAAGCTAACAGGTGGACCGTGGATTGGGTGACAACAGAGGAGGAGCGATTCTTGAGAAACCCCACCGGGGAGCCCACCAGAATCACACGGCTATCCACACCTGCCCAGAAATAGAGGCATTAATTTGCCAACTGTGATAAACAGAAACACACAAGCTGAGTGTGTGGCTGGAAATTCCCTTCAATTGTGAAAGTCTCGCAGCTTGCAGACTCAGTGGTATAATCACATTGGTTTAAAGGTGGAGATTTGTGTGAGGCTGGATTTCAGATTTGTCTGCAGCTGTAAACAAACCTCATCTCCTGACAAACATGTCTTAGTCTGAATTACCACGTCATAACAATGAAACCCGACTCACCAAAGTGCTAATGGTGGTGTAGTCTCACATATGGCAAACAGCCATACAATTACACAACCAGCTTTTCATTGATGATACACTGATTAAAGGCTCAAAATAAGAAAGAAAGAAAATGACATAGTAAGCAGCAGTTTTTGAAGATACATGAGGTGTGACCACACAACGATTACTCTACTGGAGTGTTCGGCACATATCGCCTTTGCCCTACCTGACCCCCCCCCCCCACAGTAGATGGAGACAGATGGAGTGAACATACATGTAGATTATGGATCAAACAGGTCAGGTTGTCCCTGCAACTCCAGCTGACAGTTGAATTTCTCTATCTCCTTGTTGGCCTCAGCGATATACTCCTTAATAAACTCATCCATGTCTGCGGTAACAGCAATGTAAGGAGAACTGTGACACAATCACTACGCACAACAGTATATACAGATGCATCTCCATATTTTTCACTGTTCTCCCTGTTAAAATATCAATCAATCAAATCAAACCGACTAATGACTTTTCAGACTTTTGTTTTAGTGAATCCTTATCTGTTCTCAGGCCTTAATGATGCCAGACTGGCACACAGTTTTACAGTAACCCTTATGAAGAGGATACTGGGATGGAAGTTTGTTTTCTCTCCAAAGATGTCAACATACTGGTACCCGTTGTAGAAGTAGCCTGGTGGTAGCGGTTCCAAGTGTCTGGTCACCTAAACAGAAACATATGATTTCAAGTTCAGTCGAGATTATTGATGAAAGCCGCACAACAGTAACAGTTCCCCATCTAAGCCCAATATTTAAGGATTAGGAAAATCTGAAACAAAACACAGACCACAAAAAGAACAAACAGTGCGTGTATTTAGCATCAGTTAGAAAATTAGGAGGTTTTTTTGTGCAATCATTGTTTATCAGAAAATGTGTGTATAATTCTGGGATCTCACAAAGGTGTTCATCCTTCGTCTCCCTCCCCTCACCCCCCCAACCGGTCTCAGCAGATGACTGCCCCTCCCTGATCCTGGTTCTGCTGGAGGTTTCTTCCTGTTAAAATGACGTTTTTCTTTCCCCACTGTGGACAAGTGTTTGCTGATAGGGGGTCGTCTGATTGTTGGGGTTTTCTCTCTATTATTGTCAAGTCTTTACCTTATAATATCACGCCCCTTGGGGTGACTGTTGTAAATAACACTGAACTGAGTTGTGTTGTGTTTAATTCCACTCATCTGCAAAACATTTTTGACTGAAACCTATCTGATCCACATCCATGCTGCATTTTGCTGGCACATACGTGTCAGAGTGCTAATGACTCAGAGGTTCTTTTTTTTGCTTATTTGGAACATTTTATGAAATAATGATCATTTATTACATTATAATTAATTACAATCTGTTATATTGTCCCTGTACGTTAGTTAGAAAATGGAGACTCACGTGAATGCTCTTGATTTCCTGTGGTGAAAGGGTACTTTTGGTCTTCTTAGTTTTCTTTGCCTGCTTCTGTGAACATAAAAAAAGAAACCGCACTTTATTTTTCTTAAACCTGACGTGTGATAATAGGTCTGTGCATGAGCGGCAATGTGTACTGTCTACCTGCTTGGCACACAGTCTTAGCCAGTCCTTTAGTCCACCCTCAGTGAGACCGACACCATCAAAGATTAAGAAACAGGAGGTGGTGGTCTCTTTGGGGCCCTCGGTCAGAGGACCACTGCAGTCTTCAGGGACAATACTCAGGCTCCCACTCAGTGCACTGTAGCTCACTTCCATCAGCTGGTCTGAGTCTGGAGGTTTCACAGATGAAGGAGCTCAGATTTGAGTCTCACAAAGTTCACACCTTGTCTAACACCTGCTACAGCAGCTACATATGTTACCAGCATGCTGTTGGTGGAGTGTTAACGTTTTAACATCCATACAGGAATTCAGGTCCCAAAATGGCCTCACAGAACTCGTGTTTACAAAACCAGTTCAAATCAAGAGAAACACGTCCCACTTCAACAATATGTGCTGAATGCATAACAACTAAATACAAAAAAATAAAATGACTAAATTGATGTAAATGAAACACTACCCCAAAGGCAGCTACTGAAATATACACTAAGAGAAAGTAGGAGTCTCAGTCTCTGTCTTCTCAACTATACAAATATATGCACACTCGCTGAACACCTCCTCATAGACACCTGCACTCTTTCCTCATGCAACCACTCTACACACGTCTCAAAATAAAAAAAAGTGAGAAAATTATGTGGAGGAAACCAAACCGGTGGAATATGGGCTGAGTTCTAAGCACCAGACAGCAGAGCAACAACCAAGCAAAATTCCTACCGTCAGGGGCTTCGTGCCTGCCTTGAGAGAAACCTTTTGTCTAATGATTCCCCAAACTGGGAAATGCAAATACAGATTAAAATATTTCCCATGGAAAGAGGTCACATTTGTTTGTTTTTTTAATGCTTTTCAGAAGCGAGGTCTTCAAAGTCTGATCCGAAATTTCAAAAGGTTAGAAGTATATTGCAATTATATAAAGGCAAAAATCAAAGGAATAGAATGTAAATCCTACCGGAAAATCGGACTTTCCCCCAGACATTGTACACATTTCCTTGGAAGGGGCTTGGCCTTAGTGATGACTTGATTGCTATAAAAAAAATTAATGAGAGTTTTAGCACTGAGTATTGTCAAACAAAGCATAGGATTTGAAAATAATGAAATGTGAAAACTTCCTAGAAAGCAGGTTTGTAACAAGACTGCAAATGCATCCTCTGGGAGTACAGATTACTTCAAAGCAATGGCTGATAATTACTACTCCATATTCAGAGGGAAGGCAGCTCATGTAATCACAACCAAATCCTTCCATTCATATCTAGAGAGTCTGTCACGAGGCTTCTTTCCATCTCACCTTTACAGTGGGTGACAAATAGAGGCCTCTCTAGGGGCCGGTTAAAAGCCACGCGCTGCTGGGAGAGGACTAGAGTCCCAGAACCACAGAAGAAGCGCCCTTTGCACCTGGAACACAGAACACGTGCACATTACGTCAAAGTTAAATCTAGACCGAGCCAAATGTTTGGGCTACATTTTGTCTTTGGCTTGAAAGCTGTTTACTCAACCAGCTGCTCACAGCAAAGAGGTCAGTGGATGTGATTTGCTGCTAAAATGCATGACAAATTTCTAAATGGAGATTCTCTCACCAGCAGGCTAAAAAAAAATAAATAAAAAATGTTTCTTGCTCTTTGATATGCGGGCATGTAACAAGCATCCCAAGCACACTAAAATTCACAAACCGCACAAATTAAAGCTCGAAGATGAGCAAATTAAAGGGCCAAGTCTGGCCAGATACTGAATGTATGATCTGAGGGGAGGATTTAGCAGCAGTTCACATTAGGCCGAGCATTGAGGCATGAAGGCTGGATGGATATAGTCCAAAGGAAAAGAGACCCCTCTGTGTACATGGCAACTGCATGGCCAACAGCTTGTTACTGTGCTGCCAGGAGGCAACTGGTGATAGAACACGAGATGCCCTCAGGGGCTTTACACCAATCAGCTGCCGATACACACACCACTGCAGCTGAGTGGCAATTAAACTGTAGGGAGGTAGGACTGAGGAAAGCCGAAGCAAGAATCAATCTGTCATTCAGCAGCCAAAAGGTTGTGTGTCGACACAGGAGGACATATGGGTGCTTTACCATCCAGGGTAGAGGACATAACGCGCTCTCAGCATCTGTGGCTCGTTGAAGCCGCTCTCAGACAAGATCAGATTCACATCTTCATCTCTGATTAGGAAAAAAAATAGTATTAAAAAATTAACACTTATAATATTGTACTGTATTAGTACTCAGTCTGTAAGTGTTTGCATTTGGAACACTAATTGTGACAAAGGAGAACGTTCATGTGCAGCTGCCAATCACAACAATAAAATATTAAGTATATAATGTAATGGGAAGTGTTCATTAACTAAGCCATGCTCTGACTCAGAAGATTTAAACATAGACTCAGAGTGAAATGAAATGTAGCCTAGAGTGAATATTTTAGGCAAAGATAAAAGCAGTGAAATGACTGTTTGCAGCATTGATCATGATTCTGTGGGCGCCTACCTGCTGACAGCTCCTCTCTCTGCCAGTATGAAGGCAGCAGTGGGGTTGGCAGAGCGTACCAACTGCTGAACATGCTGCATGAGAGGGTGCTTCTTCTCTGCTGTCAGCCCAGTGAACACCACTGTACTCACAATACCTGACATACAATGAGGCACACAAAAAAGAGAGAGAAAAAAAAGGAAAATTCCACAAGAAAATGAATCGCTTTCTCAAAAATACAAAATCTCATTTGTTTTGGCCCTGCTGAAATACAACATTTCACACTACATTTAATTTGTTGGCCATACCGCTGCTGTTTTCTATCTGAAAGCTGAATTTGCATTTTGATCACCTCAAATGAGTGGACTGATGTAAAAAGGGAACAAGGTATTTTGAGACAGATGAAACTGAAATGATAGTCTCTTGTTTGTCCTCTCCCAGGTCCACGCTCAAGCGGATTTCCTTCCCACTGCCCCAAACTGGGATTTTTTTGGATCCAGTAACAAAGATGGGACAGATGATGACAGCAAGCCCAAATAGGGATATGTGAAAATTTTCACGTCAGAATATAAAATGGAAAGTAAACTACCTCAAACATGCAGTGATGTTTGCACCAGTGTGGTGTAAAATGTATCACAGCATTTCTATAAAACATCATCTAAATGTTACTAATGTAACAAAATAGGCTATCAGGCTAATAGGTTATCAGCTGTATTTGAAAACACAATATCCAAACACTGATTTTCTTGGTATTTGTGATATTTCTAAGGTGGGCTAAAGGCCTGTCCACAAACTAAATGACTAGCAGGGGCGTGGCAACCAGAAACCACAGAATGTTAGTGGCATTTAGTGATATCAAGTTACGACAGCCAAAATAACCGCAGTCGATGCAAAGTTGGCCGGTCACGAGTTAAACTCTTCTCAACTTTGAGGCAAATAATAGAAGCAACTGCAAATTAGAGAGAAGCATACCGGACTGATATTTGAAGGGCTGGTGAATACATAAAGAGGGTTACCTAGGCAACAAGAGCCTAGAACGTCCACTAGTACAAGTGATGCACAAGGAGCAAACTGCTTTATCTATTGACGAGGCTTAAGAACTCATTTTTTCATAGAACAGAATGACCTCCATATTTGCGTAATATGCTGATAACAGGTTTTAATTTCACTTTTTTTAAGCATCTTACATGTCAGCAACTGTAAGGTAAAGAGCACTGCAACTTGATTGACAAGTCAACAAGGTAAAAGTCTAAATTTATGGTACAAAAAAAAAAAAAAAAGGGGGTAAAACTCTGGTTCAATCAATAAACGTTTGCAACAATATATAATGCAGCTATAGGCAGAAGAGCCTGACTTCACTGCAAACAAAAAAATCTAACTGCATCACTCAATATCAACATGGTCTTCCCTCAGCATTTCCATAAAGAAGTATTTCTGGCATGTATTGTAGATGCAGAGTGTTGCTGGATGAAAGAAAAGTGCAACGGACTGGACTAACCTTGGCTGCACTGCTCCAACAGCTTAGGAAAAGCAAACCTAAAAATGACAGAAAAGAGAGGAGAACTTCAGTTAAATGTATATTATGCTTGAGTCCACGGTGTGGAAAGAATACCATCAATTGATCTAATGCAAGTTTTATTTTTGACTGACAGTGCAGCTCAAACAACACACAAGAGCGGTGTTTGAATTTATTCGCTTTTCTGCCCTCTTTGTTTTGCCCATGTCCTGTGTCACATCATCAACAATAAGAACTCTATTTCTATTTCTGATGAGTGCATACCAAAGTTGAGCAGCAATAAACAGGCTAATTCCATATTATGGGCCTTGGCCTTGACCAGAAGGTAGTTTTTGTAGTATGACATCAGGACTTTGACTGGCAAAAGACCAATGGAACAGCTTTTAATTTAATTTATTAAAAGTCACTGAAATTATTTATCAAGTGTTTTCAAATCAATTGGTGTTACACACCACGTTCTGAAGTCTCCTTGCAACCACCGCCCTTCTTTGGGAGCCTGCAGGCTTGGGGATCAGTGATTTGAAAGGTATTTATCTTTCCTGTCCTGATGTAATGAACTGTCTGCATCCATCACAAAGAACAGATCATGACTGACTGATGAGCTTCTCTGAGGAGGGGGTGCTGGCCACACATGTGGTGGATCTGGGGGATTAAAGGGCTATGCTGAAGCGGGTGACAGGCAGGTCAGGCCTAAGCTGGGCTAACCGTATCCAATTAGTGCCATAGTAGGGGTCCACAGACCTCCATACAATCTATGGCAACAGACAGGGACAGGAGGCTTGATGAAGATGCCTCAATTGGAAAAGTCACTGCTAACTGCATTGTTAACTAAACCTCTCATTACACATTTTTCCACTCCTGAACCAAGCAGGGACTGGAGTTTAACTGAAAGGTCATAGTTGCATGATGACAGCACATAATTCAAGACGTCTTTAAGATTTACGAATAAAGCTTTACGAATAAAGACAGTTTTTAAGAATTTTGCCTCTGTACATCACCACAGTGGAGACCAACAATCAAGATGTGACTGAAGTGCAGATGTTAAGATTAAATTTAAGGGGTTTATTAAAAAAAGAAATAAAAAGAAAGAAATTGCAGTAATTGTTAAGGAGTTAAAACTTTAGGAGTGGCAAAATCAATATTCTTAAAAGAATGGATGCACGGACCGGCTCAGCAACACCAAAAGCTCTGAAAGACCACAAAAACAACTGAAGTTCAAGATGACAGAATTACTCCCATGGTCAAGAAAAACCCTTCACAACATCTATAACCAAGTCAAGGAGGTAGGCGTGTTACTGTCAAAGTCTACAATCAAGAGACGCCCTTCACAACATAAATGCAGAGGATTTACTACAAGGTGCAAACCGCTGCTTACGCTCAAGAACAAGTAGGCCTTATTAGAAAAACTCTTTGGGCAAATGAAACTAAGATTAACTTGTACCAGAAGGATGGGAAGAGAACTGTGGAGAAAGACAGAGAAACAGCTCATGATCCGCAGCATGCCACATCAGCTGTCAAACATAGTGGAGCCAATGCTATGGCATGGGCATGTATGACTGCCAGTGGAACCGAGCCAGTAGTGTTTATTGATATGACTGCGGAAAGAAGTACCAGGATTCTGAAGTGTACTGGCTATACTGTGTGCTCAGATTCAGCCAAATGCTGCAAAACTGATCAGACAGCGCTCCACAGTGCAAATGGACAACGATCCAAAGCAAACTGTAAAAGCAACCCAAGACAAAGAAATGGAATCCATTCACTTCCGCTTATCCTTTTCAGGGTCATGGGGGGGCTGGAGCCTATCCCAGCTGTCATAGGGCGAGAGGCAGGGTACACCCTGTACAGGTCGCAGGGCCAACACAGACAACCATTCACACTCATGGGCAATTTAGAATCACCAATCAACCTAACCCCTACAGTCTTTGGACTTCTCACTGTCATAGATTTACTGAAAGGCTCAACTATAGGAGGACTGTAGGAGGAAACCCATGCAAACACAGGAAGAACATGCAAACTCCACACATGCTACTTTCCCACCGCCGAGGAACCGGTTCGCGTGCCAGTGCCCGTGCTGTTCCCAATGAACCGGCGAAACGCTTAAGAACGGGCCCGCGTTCCCACCGCGTATCTGTGAATTGCTCCTTTACGTCTGAGTGTGGGCGGGTCCTCGTCTGGACACGGAAGCCGAAGCGCACAAACGTGGGAGAACACGCTCCCCTTTTTTGTGCTGCAAATATGTTTTACAGTCCAAAGCAAACTACTGCAGCATCTGTGTGCAGCACAGAGGTAAACACAGACAGCGATTAGAGCAAGACGACAAGTACGCACTTTGTGTCCTTTTATCT
>JASGAU010351919.1:0-12111 GCA_030220045.1 Australoheros facetus | reverse complement strand
GAAGAAACCTCCAGCAGAACCAGGCTCAGGGAGGGGGGGTCATCTGCTGAGGGGGGGCTGAGGGGAGAGAGACAGGACAAAAGACATGCTGTGGAAGAGAGCCAGAGATTAAAATTAATTAGTTAATTAGATTGGTGTATAAAAATAAGGAGTGAAAAGAGGTGATTGAAGAAGAAACACTCAATGATTGATTGATCATATTTAAGATTGAAGCATTAATTAATGGAAGGACTTCTTTGGGCAGTCTAGTAAGAACGGGTCTAATAGACATGTTGATGGTTTGGAGGAAGCAACTATTGAAGTTAATTCAGAAAGATCAGTTGGAGAGGGAGAGTCTAAACATTAAAATTAAAACTCTGTCTGGGTCGATGGTTAATTAATAAACTGGAGTGGCAGATTGCTGCTACTCCTCCTCCTCAACCTGTACTCCAAGGATTCAGACAGTTAGTGTGACTCAGGGTTGTTGATACAACATATTCATCCTGCTATAACCAGGTTTCTGTAAGGCAGAATAAATCAATTATCAAATCATTTACTATAGATGACAGGAGGAAAGAGGCGTGTAAGACTGCAGCTCTGCTTCCTGGTCTCAACTCTGGATAGCTTTTCCTTTGTTTCTTTATTCACCCCCAAGTTCCAGGTGCAGTGATGGGCTGAGCCCTTGGGCAGAGTTTGGACCCTGGCATTCCTTTCCACACCTGTCCTGCAGCTCCTCATCTAAGCAGCAGTATTTGAAGGCTGCATGGGCAGCAGATGTACCTGGAACCTACCAGGAAGAACTCCTTTGCTTGCCCACTCTCCTACATTTCACATACCATACACCTGGTAATTTCACCTGGGAAACGTACCTGCTGACCTACTGTCCACCACTGCCACCCTCGGCCTCAGACCTCTCTCTGAAAACCCCCATCCTCGACCATAATGTCTTCATTCCCAAATAAAACTGTTTACTCATTCGACAATCATGATTCTGGAGCCTCCCTCAGCCTCAGTTAACATTTTCCTCTCCTCATTTTCAGCGCTCCTCGCTGCCTGGTTTTCACTCACCTTTCAGTATTATTTACTCTTTCAATAAACCTTTTAACTGCCTCTTGGTGTGCTTTGAGTCTGAATTCAGAGTCCAAATAAATACCTTGATCTAACACAACAGTTCTGGACAAAGAGAGAAGAAACAAATCAGACCCAACAATAAGTTGAAAGATTCGCAGAAAGTTTTGGTGCATGAGATGCTGAATCAATTTTTTTTGGCACAACACTGGTTCACAGCAGTGGATGTCTCAGTGTGCCTGATATCACGAGGTAAAGAGCGTACCGATGGAATCCCGACACTCTGTGGAGTTCAGTGCTGCCTGCAGCTTCTGTCCACACATACAAATGTAAATGTACTGTTTCCTGTGGACTTCGGCCTTTCGTCCACACATAAACGGTGTTACAGGTCTCTGGAAAAACAGACTAACAGAGAAACACAGACTGCATCCACAGTTATACAGTTAATTTGGTAAAGGTAGCTTTCTCTGTGCTTTACAGTTTACAAGGAAACCAAGATTTGACTTTCTTATTGATGTCAGACTGCACAATATTAGTGTTTGTAGGCTTCAGACTGACAAGCATTTCTATTCAGTTGAGATGAGATCACCATCTGTTGTGATAGTACTTAACATTTTTTTTATGTTTTAATGTGGATGGAGGCACCCCCACCCCACCCCTATTTAAAAAAATACCAGTGATGTGTGGAGGTAGCCTCAGACGGTCCCAAATGAGCAAGAACTTGTAAACTGTGAGGAGGAAAAACTCCCATTTAACAGGAAGAGACGTCATGCATGCAGGTGGACAGGACAGCAGGAGGCTTTTGCTTAATGGTGCAAATTTCCTAATATTTATTTTTAAATATGTATAAGGCTGTAACCATAAGTGACTGTGTAGAGTGACCCAGATTAGTTAGAAATTTTTTTATGAAATAAGGTTATACTATTAAAACACTAAGAGCAGCAAAGTGAAACCCATCTGTGCAGCATGCATTTTGTTTCCAATTTGCAGAGGAAAACACATCAGAGTCCTAAGAAAGGCCACCATGGGGAAGGGTCAGCTCTGGTGACTGTAAAATATCTGCACCATGAATATAATAAAGCAGCACTACAGGAAGCTTCCAAACTGTACACACAGCTGAAACTGTGCTAAACAGCTGAAAATCATTTTGATAAATTCAGCATGATTATTTCTCTGCTGTGGTGCAGTACATTCATTTTAGCTCGGTCCTAAAATATTTACTGAACCAAGTATGGCTCTCTCTCTTTAACTAAAAAAGTGTCTGTCAGTAGTGCTGCAACCTACTAAAAATGTAAAATTTACTTAAAATCAAAATGAACTTTCTCTCGAGTAAATACGGATTATAATGAAGCAGGATCGTTCAGCTGCAGTATGCTGGTCTAACTTTTCCTTCACCACTTGCAGGTGAAGCTCGTTCCTCTGAGCTCACCAAACAGCTCAGCCACGCTGGCCGTGTGAGGCGAGATGCTCTGGTTTTCTCAGCATCTCCTCCTGTGGCCTCGACCTGCAGATTTAAATCACAAAGGAATGTAACATTTTAAATGAGTACTATCAACACTGTAGTAGCAAAAAATATTTAGCATTGAGCAATAAGGCCATAAGGCATAAGGCAATAAGGGTGGCAGTGGAGCAGTGGGCTGGTGCTCACCTTGCAACTGGAGGGCCACTGGTCGAGTCCCCGTCTGAGCGCATGCTGTCGTCGTGTCCCTGGGCAAGACACGTAACCCACATTGGCTAAGTGTGAATGTAGTGGTGGTGGTCGGAGGGGCCGTAGGTGCAAATTGGCAGCCACGCCTCTGTCAGACTGCCCCAGGGCAGCTGTGGCTACATTAGTAGCTTACCACCACCAAGTATGATTGAGGTGTGCATGAAATTGTAAAGTGTCTTTGAGTGTCTAGAAAAGTGCTATATAAGACTAATGCATTATTATTATTAATGCACCAGAAAATAAGCACAATGTGAAATAAATTCAATGCCTTGTTCTCCAGTGTCACAGATCCCTTCAAAGCAGGAATTATCCACACTGGGAGGACCTTGAACCTCGGATCTAGAACTGTGAATTAATGGAGGAGCTCCTGAAGAGCAGGGTCAGCGCGTCTGTCCTTCAGGTTCTCTCTGGTGGCAGTTTTGACTTCTTCCACATATTGTTTCCGAGGTTCTGGGAGGGAGGATCATGGAGGCTGCAGTGCTGCACTCGTTTTTAGTAGTTTAAGGACCTCACTTACCTCCTCTGCCATTCTCACAGCCTACTCAGACATAGTAGTTGTCCTTGTTCTTCCTGAGGGCCTTTTCAATGCTCCATCATATCAAACGTGGAGTTCCAGCGAGTGGGGATGTTATGAATGAGTTTGTGTTTTGACACACTGAGCATCTCCTGCCTGCTCGGCCACATGTGTGCAGCTGTTGTACCACGTGGGAACAGTCACAGCACTTCTGGCCCTGCTGAACGGGTCTCTGCTTGATTCCTGTTGCTTTTCCCACATCCAGTTTGGGGGCCGCGTCACTGATTGCATTGACAGTATTTGTAGCCTTGTATATGTTGTGACTGGAATTGTGCTTACTGGTCTCTAACTTCCATTCTGACACCACCTCCTTCAGCTGCCAGATGTGTGCTTTTGCGTTTTCAGAGCTTGGCTTTCCATGTTCCAGTCGGCTGTGCTGTAGTGTGCACTTGCTGTTGTGTAACCCTGGATGTCCACCCATGGGCATTAAGAATGACAGCAGAAGCCTTGGATGAGTTGCTGGCAACTGGAGCTCGTACTTGTTTATAAAGGCTGGTATGATTTGCTGGCTAAAATGTGCACAATAGTCCGCTCTGAACTATTAGCAGAGAGCTGCTCCAATGGCAGTAATGTTTACATCCAGGTGATGCTGTTTCAAATGAGAAATCTGCATACGGCCAGTTTCATACCCAAAGCTTTTGACTGATCCACCTGTCATTGTAGTTTACTAACCATTCATATGCAGTGGCTTTATGCACTCCATCCAGAGTTATGCACCCAAAAGATCAGCAATTTATTCTGTGCCAAAAGACCCACACTGAAGTGAATACATGTTCCCCCCCCACACACACACACACACACACACACACACACACACAGCTGATATCGCTGCAGCCAGCGTGTCGGGTCATCAGCACCTTGCATATAATGGACGGAAAAACGAAGGCGGCATCTTAAAAAGTGAAATGAGGACGTGTCCATAAAGTGTACGACTGTGTTTAAAATCAGCACCTCAGTGTAACACCTCCCTCCATAATGGACACTCAGCTGCATTCAGTAAATGAGGCGCTCATGCTGTGAGTGCCAGTTTTTTGGTTCTGTTGCAGAATTTACACACTCAGCCTGCAGACGCTTTAAAAGGACAGAGCTGAGAGTGGAGCGCTGAGCTGTGCAGTGATTTCAGACCTCAAATTTCAATCAGTAATGGCAGCATGCAATCAGCCGCTGAAGCCCAAACACCTGCTGTGACATCACCGACCAGGGTGTGTCCACAAGTGCAATCCAACGTGTGCCATGTGATTCAATATTAATGTTTAGAAGTCAAAATATAAAGTAATATTCATGCTTTCTTTTTCCTGGATTTTATTACTTTTTGAAGAAAGTAAAAGCTTGTTGTGGTTAATCTCTGTTCCTCTGGATGCTGTTAGTATGACAAAAAACACTTCATATATGCCAGATTTAAAATCCTCATGGATTTGCATTGGATTGTCTTGAGGGACATCAGCGTTTCTTCTATTAACTGGCTGCTTCAGGTTGCAGGTTGATGCACCAGAGGCTGACTCGTGAAAAATGGGTGCCATCTATAGCAGAGAATGAGGGACCACCCACAGACATCGTAACAGATGAACACAAAGTGAAGCCTGCATGAAAGTAACCTGAATCTGCATTCTTGTTAATTGCCACCAGGGCGCGATACGTGTGGCTGCAACAGAAGGACTTCTGGTCCAATAGAAGAGCAAATGCCCCGACCTCAGGAAACACATTAATAAGTTTATGAGCACAGTCACGCATTTCAGGTCATACTGAATAAAACATCAAGTCCATTTTGGAAATTTTGGTCTGAAAGGAAGATTATCAGGAGATGCTCTTTGACCAGTGACCTGCCAATCACAGACTGATGCGGATTCAAAGTCATATCCACCCTCCCTACATCATGTCTGGTTTCAAAACACCAAAAACAGCAGCGAAAATGCAGCAGGAGGCTTCATGAACCAATCAGTGTCATGGTGGCAATGTTCATCTTTTATAATGTCTGTGATGCAGATTTTTATCATGCATTTTATTAATTTTTTTAATCATCATCTTCACAGTAGAAGAATTTAGTGCTATGTGAGGTCAGAACTGCGGTAAGTTGCAAATGTTGCGATCATCATTTCTGGTAAGTGCCGGGGTTTTTGCACATCCATGAAAAGTCTTAAAATGCTGTAAATTCGGTATGAAAATGTTCTTTTTGTTTCTGACGTTGCAACTAAAAAACTGTCCTGACCGCAGCACCGTCTGCTTACTCATAATGATACAAATTCATAAATAAATTCAGTGAAAACTGGTGATTCATGTACCTGTGCTGGCAGGTGGGGAGTGGATCTCTGGGGCCTCCGCCTCTGATTACCACCCAGCTGAAAGGAGCCATTGAAGCGGTTCTGGCATCAGACTGGGATGCCTCCTGGACACCTCCTAACTGAGGTGTATTGAACATGTCCAAACTTGGGAGGAGACTTGTGGAGAGCTCACATCTCCGTTGTCCTGGGAACACCTCAATGTTTTAACAGAAGAACTGGAGGAGGTGGCCAGGAAGAGGGCGGTCCGGGCATCTCCGTTTCCCCACGATTAAGGCTAGAAAATGGATGGATGGATTGCTAGGTTCACCCTCAGGAGGAAATAATTGCTCAGGAGATGCATATGAACTGATTATGGGACATCAAAGCAAAGACATGAATATATATCTGTCCTTGTGTCCCTGTGGAGAGCCAAAACACCACCACCAGCACCAGAGCTAGGCAGAGGTCACCGTACTGCTGAAACAGAGCTGTGAAAGGTCGTAGGTCACAGTTTGGTCTGCAGATTCTTGCCTTTTCTTCTTGTAGACAAGTTTAAGTAGACCTTTTATAAACCATCCATTTATTAACACCCTGAGATATTTTAAGAAAAATAAGTGCAAATTTCATCAATTCATCCCAGTTTTTTTTTTTACATTATAAAGAAAAGCTGCTGTAGTAAATCAAAGAAAGCCATCAGCGTGGCTCCCACTTTGGGAAATAAATGCATAATTACAGAAAAAGTTCTGGCAGCTCATTAAAAATCACATTTTCTGTTAACACACAGAAAATGTGCTTTTTGAAGAATAGAAAACTCTGCAGTGAACAGTCAAAAACATGTTTTTGTTGGATAGACGAACAATAAAAAAACTCTTTGACGGTTTCTCTTCTGCTTCCGCTGGCGTGCCAGGCCACGGGTGATCTCCGTGTAATTAAGAAGGCTGTAAAACCGAAAAATACAGTTAAAGTCCAAGATTTACGCCCACCATCTTTGCAGTTTTGACATAAAAGCCATTCAGTGGGCTGGATTGGACCCAGTGGTGGGTGGAGATTTCTCACTGACAGTATTTACACCAGCTTCTTTGTTCTTTTTATTGCTTTTTAAAAAAGGCAAATAAAAGCTTAGTGTGGTTCACTGAGCATCGTTAGTGAGCACGGATGAGGAAGGATGGCTGTTGAGCAACGTTTCAGATCTGCTCGAGGATTCGCACCGTGTTGTCTTCTGGGATATCGGCGCTGCCGGAGGCCGACCACCCAGGATGCTCCTGGCTGCCTCTCAAAGCACCGGGGACTCATTCATGAAAAATTGATCTCCTCTCGTGGAGCATTTACCACGGCTCAGAGTTCAAGCCCTCTGCGTTGTACAAACAACCAGGTCCGGACCCCAGGAGGGCCGAGGAAGGGGGGAGCGTGGGGTAAGAGAGACATGCTCAGGTGTTCTCAGGTGAAACATTAAATCCGTCTGTCTTGCTCTGAGAACAGTACGCTTTCAGTTATTAATTTTCCTGAAGGAGCTAAAAGGGATTTTTGCATTCAGGGGACAGTCGGCTGAATGAATGGGAGACACGGTGACTCCTGTGACGGCGGCGGGAAAACGCTGAGGGAAGATTTCATTGTTGGAAGAGGGAATGAGAAATGGAACAACAATAGTGCTGCACGACAATTGCCGGCAGGCTGCTTTATAGACCCTGTTTAGCCACGGGCCTGCACGCACGCTTTGCAGAAAATTACCTGGACTGCCCCCCCCCCCCCACATCCTCATCATCCACCCATCACACACACATACACACAGAAACATGAACTCCAGAAGTTGGTGCTTTGTGCGATTGTTCACTGTGCAAAGAAAGATGAAATCAGTCAAGATATCACATATCAACAGGAAGTCCGTGCCTGAAGCGATGCACAGGGATTTCATTTCTAATCTATTTCTGCCCCCGAGACGATGCTTTTTTTCTCCCTCACATGAGAAACTTATACATCCCGAATTTTAAGCAGTGATGAATTTGTCACGGCTTTAAAAAAAAATCGAGGGTTTTATGGATACGTTTCACACGGCACAGCTGAAGTGAAGAATTTAAGCTCGATGCAGGTGTGGGCAGGATTTCTTCTTTTCTGTCCAACAAAACCTTGCGTGAGGTTCCACAGAGGATTTTCATTAAGCCCTGATACATAATGCCAACACGTTAACCAAGATCACTGCTTCTTCTTCTTCTTTTAAAGCTGAAAAAAAAAAAATCTTTGGACTGAAAAGTTTCTTCTGATTAGAGACATTTTTCGTATGTCAGCAGCAAACCTGAGCCAGAGCGATTAACAATGAGAGGCAGATTTGTTGGCAGGCTCTTCAGAAGCATCTGCCACACGATGTTTACGTTTAATATCTTAAAATTCACAACAGGACCGAAGGAAAGTAATCCCAGCCATCGAAACCCACAAACATCTCATCAGAACACAATAAAAAGACAATTTATTTTGCTCATTGCTGATTTACAGTTGTGAGACCTCAGTTTATGATGCAGTCAAACCTTTTTCCAAACACTCTGCTACCTACGACTGATGCAAGTCTGCTCGAGGCTGCCTGTGGGAGAGAAATGATGCAATATTTGTCAACTTAAATATTTTACCTGAATACTGATTACAGAAATTCTGCAGGCTGCAAATCACACAGGCTGTCTGCATAGATGTTTGTGGCTTTGCTGTTTGTCTTGTTTATCTGTGTGCTATTCACACACGATAAACCAATCACTCCTTTCAAATTACGCTCCCTCCTCTCCTCTCAGATGTTCTTTATTTTTCATGTAGTTTAGGAGGCAAATAAACACCACAGAGACTGGATTCAGTAACATTTTTCTTCTTGAACGAGGTGTTCAGAAAGCTTTCCAGTGGTTGCTACTTGTTCTAATTAGATTATGTGCTTTTAAATGAGTGGCTACTTTCACAGCAACAACAAAGTATCTATCTATCCATCCATCCAGGCACTTTTAAAGCCCTTTGTAGCTTCAGCTGACGTCCCAGATTTGATCTTCTCAGTGGACTCTGTAGAAAAAGCAGAACCAGCCTGCTGATGGGACTAAATCTGTTCTGCTGCTTTCTTTGCAGTCATCGTGTTCCTGGATCAGGACGCAGGCCTCCTCTGCTTCTCAGCCTCTGCTGTCGGTTGTGGCAACTTCAGGTTTCCAGGCTCATCACAGCTCTTTGACTTAATGTTTGAACTCTGGTGATTCTGATGGTGTGTGTGTGTGTGTGTGTGTGTCCTCACAACATAACTCCCCACACTTCCTGCTTTTGTTTCTGCTTGATTCTTTATCCTTGTTTGGTTTCTGGGTTTCATTGAGATGCTTCTTGCTGTGTTTTGAAGGGATTAGGATATTGGGGATGAACACATGCATGCAAAAGGGGCCAATGATGTGTCAGAAGAATACCAGGTGACAGATGCCTCAACCTGTAGCTGGTGGTACACATGACATCGCAGCTTGCTTCACCTACAGGAGCAGCACACCTGTAAATACTTTCATGAGGCCCCAAGAAATAAAAATGATTGAAACTTACTCAGCAAAACTGGAGCATAGATTACGTGAAGGGGCTGCAGTGTCTACTGCAGTGAGCCAGATAATTCTGTTAAAATGATCTGACAGCAGCACAAACATTGTTGGGAGCTCCAGTTCAGTGACTCCAGACAGCTAGCAGCCACTGCCACCTGTCAATCACAGCAGACATACTTTAGGCCGCAGCGATATCCAGATGGATGAGTTATAAAAAGAAATTCGCCCCTGAAGATGTAAACTATCCACAGAGGCTAAAACCATGTTTGTGTGCAGGCTGTAAACATGTTTATTTCTGCTGTAAATTTGTACATTTTAACATGGGAGTCTATGGGGACGACTCATTTTTAGAGCCCGCCTCAAGTGGTTGTCAGAGGAATTGCAGCCTCCGTGTTGGCTTTATTATTGAGCCCTGGAGGATGCTGTTTGTGATTGGCTCCATGAAATTTAAGAAGCACCATATTCATGTGAATTTGCACATTTCTTCATGGTTGCTGGGTTCTTGACAGAAAAGCTACAAATTAAAAACTCTGCTGTGTTTATGTTTCAGTGCTCAAGGCCACAAAAATCAGGTCAGCGAGGTGAATCATGGAAAGGTCTTCGCTGGTGAATGTGCACGGATCATGTCTGATTGTACGAGTGGGCGTGTGAACAAATGTACATATGGCAGTGTGGGTGCTGGAGTACACCGTGTGTCACAAAGGCTACAATACAAGCTGAGGGGCGAAGGGAGTTGTACCTCACCAGCGATGCCCTCTGCTCTCAGCAGAGCTGTTAACGCCTCCCTCCAGAGAGACCGGCACCGGAAAAGTCAAACGCACGCCGCCATTTTCTTTGTTTCTTATGGAAAAACAACCCCAATGAGATATGACAGCCTCGGATGAAGCTGTCATGTATATGTGAGGGTGTAGCGTGGTTCAGCGGGCTTCGGGAGGGAGGGTGTTTTCTTTGCCCAATAAAAAAATCAATTCTCAATTCTCTGCCTCGTTTGTTGCTGCTGGCAAACTCCTGCGGAGCCTTGAAATCCTATTTAATAATCAAGCATGAAAAGCCATGGATAATAGACTATTATGAGATGCATTTGACGAGAGGTAGATAAGCTTCTACTGTAATTGAAATATCATTCACATCACATGTACTTAAGGGCCACCGTGGTAAGATCTGTTAGTCACACTGAGACCTTATCTTGGAGCTGTTTTCATGGCAGACAGGAGTGAAATCCACCCGCTTGTTAGACTACACTGTTAACACGATGGCCACTTATTTAATTCATCTCCTGTGCATACTAGTTCCATATCAAATTCCTCGGATACTTGAAACCAATATTTGTTAAATTAAAAATATTCCGAGGCCTTCAAGGATGCTGCAGACAAACTGCTGAATGCTGAATGTGGAGGGAAGCTGGTTTTATGTGTCCATGCTCAGAGGTTTCTCAGAGCATCCAACACACCGGAGATGGAAAGAAACTATCAAAGTTATAAGAAAATGTCATTTAAAGCTGCACTGAATAAATATTTATTGTACTATTATTGTGGTCGTTTGCAGGAAATGATGACTCTAACTCCCCTCAGGGTGAATTCACTCGTACACCTTAAAGCACACCTGTTACACTCTTCTTTATTCTCTATTTGTTTATACAGCACCTTTATCCAGATGAGCTGTCTGAGTAAACTGCTGATCGATGGAGATTTTCACTCATGACCATCTCTGAGGTTTACAGAGAACGGTCCGAATAAGAGAAAATATCTGACGAGCGTCAGCTCTCTGGGGAAAAGGCCTCGTTGATGTCAGAGGTCAGAGGAGAATGGCCAGGCTGCTTCGAGCTGACAGGAAGACGACAGAAACTCAAATGATGACTCATTACAGCGAAGCTATGCAGAAGAGCATCTCCAGGGCTGGACTGGTAATCGGGCGTACCAGGTATGTGCCCGGTGGGCCGACAGTCCTCAGGGGCCGATGCTGTTGGATTTTTTTTTCCTTCCCTTCCCTTTTTTCTTTTTTTAAGAGACCGCCCACAATTCAGTGGCCCATCTTCAATAAAGACAGTGGATGGAACCAATCAGGATATAGGATGAAAGCGACCCCACCTTTTCTCTGCGTGGTCCCCTGTAACTCCCGCTAGTAGTTTCAGTGTTGAGCGGGTGTGTTAAAGGAGAGGCAACATGGAGAAAGGGGGTGCGGAGAAGTTACATGAGAAGAAATTGAAGAGTGTCAGTTTAGATGCTACAAAATGTGTAAAGATCACAGACATGTTCGCTGCTGCAGCCTCCACGTCCCCTGTAACAGCAACGCTCCAGCAACAGCAGGCTGTAGGCAGAGCCGGCCCGAGGCATTGGCAACACATGCGGCTGACCACCAGGGGGCCCCTAAGCTCACCCACATTTGTCATGAAACTTTTTTGGTTTGTTTTAATTTTTTACATATGCCAATTTCCTAAAAAAAAGAAGAGAGTATTCTAACTGTCCAGATTTGTACACTTGTAACAACACTAATTTAATGAGTAGGCTACACTCTAATATTTCTGCCTCAGCTGAAAAGCTAATTCATGCATTTATTACTTCTAGGCTGGACTATTGTAATTCATTATTATCAGGCTGTCCTAAAAGCTCCCTGAAAAGCCTTCAGCTGATCCAAAATGCTGCAGCTAGAGTACTGACAGGGACTAGAAAGAGAGAGCAGATTTCTCCCATATTGGCTTCTCTTCATTGGCTCATAGTACTGTATCAGCCCAATAGAGCACTTTGCTCTCAGACTCAGTAGCGGATCTAGAATTTTTCTGAGTAAGGGGCCATCAAGGGGCCACAGTATTCATAGAGGGGCCAAGTATTTGTGGTAGATGTGGTGATATACGGACCAATAAATTTTAAAGCCATTACATTAAAGTTACAGTAAATCTTATCACTATGAGGTGTAAGAATTCAGTGAACTTATGCGCCATTTCACTAAATAACAATATCAGACATTTCATACATTACAGCATTAACTGTT
>JASGAU010351912.1:0-18253 GCA_030220045.1 Australoheros facetus | reverse complement strand
CTCCACAATGATGGCATTTAGGGATGAAGTTAAACAGTCAGACTGTGTGGGGAAGCTTTTCTACGACAGTGCACTGAGTTTTTCAGCTTCTCAGGGTTTACCTGTGTAAATGCAAACAGAGGAAAGACTTCTGGCACAATTCTACCTACTTCCAAGGTGCGTGGAGAAGAGCAAAAGCCCAAAGCGGTTGACACTCCAGCAACACTTGTAGCAGGAAGAACAACTTTATTCCTTCGCCAACAAGTTTCGGCCTGTAGCCTTCGGCGGGGTCGGCGATGACCCCGCTGAGGGTGTTCTTCATACTAAAAGTATCGATGGTGCTTTGACCCCGTCTCCTGTGTAAATATCAGGGTCCATCAGCTGCTCATTGTCAGGGTTTCATATCCTACAGTATTAAACAAGATAAAAACTGGATAACACTTGTAGCACTCTGTAACAAGCAATTGTGCAAAAACATAGTTTCTTCTCCCGAGGTTTTGGTAAAACAAAATAAAACAAAAAAAACCCAAACAAAAACATAAAAATGAGGTGATGTGTTGTGTTGTTTTTTTTTTTTTTTCGAGGTCCTGTTTTACACAAACAGAAAATAATATATCAAATGACAAAAAGGAAACAAATATATGAGTATAAGCAATACCCAGAGTCCTGCAGTCAGACACGCGTCCGCCCTCTCGCTTTGAATGTCAAAGCAGAGATTCGATGACTGCCCTCCTCCAGATATTTCACCATATTTTCAGACCCTTTTCCTTTGACTCTACAAAGCAGCTGAAAGAGGAGGAGGGAAAGAAGGAGTAGAGAGGGAGTGGTACTGGGGCTGATGAACACTTTGTTGGTTTGTTTCGTGCATGTTTTCAGCTTGCTGTCCAAGTAAAAAAAAAAAAAAAAAATGAAATGTTCTAGTGGTCTACAGTTGTCATCCATCTGCAACTGTAGCTAAAAGCAGCAATACGTGTTTGACTTTTCATCCTTTATGTTCTGTGTTTGTTTGTTCGTGTCTGTTTTAAGTCATGTTGGGCGAAACTGCTGAAGGTAAACTGACCAGGTGCTCTGTCACTGAAATGAGATTTACCAACAAAACGAACCAGCAAAGATGTGTGACGAACACGCAGGTTTGTCAGTGTTGGTCAGGCCACGGAAAGACCATTTAACCTTGGGAGGTCCAAGTCGTGACAGGTGACAACCCTAACCCTGACCCTGACCTTAACCCTGACCCTAAGCTCTTTTTTTTGTTTTTGTGTTTTTAAACTTCTCCAAATCAAGAGAGAAAGAAATAATGATGCTGACTGAAACACATCAAAAACCATGAAATTTGAGCACAAATCTTTCTCCAAAGCACAGTGTTAGGGTTCAGTGTTGGGGCTCGTGACCGATGAGGATAATTCCAGTTTATGCAAACCTGGATTTGTTGTTGCTCTGTGGGTCATGCTAACGATGCACTTCAGCCTCCTGTTGTAGTTTTAGGGAAACGAGCACGTGGGCTATGTGAGGGAACGCAAACTGCGCACATTGTGCCTGGATAGGAGATGCAGCAGGCCGCACACATGACGCTGACTTGCATTTAGCTGCACATCAATCCCATGTTCTCGAGCGCTGCAGGTAATTCCCGAAACGATTGTGCATGTGTGAAAAAGAGTCACACAAAATGGGCAAACCAATATTATTTAGTTATGATGTTTACTTCCCTGCATTAGGTTATACTTTCTGCCTCTGAACCACAGATCAAATTACTCAAATAATAATTCATACTTGATTTCTTAAGTATGGAGCACTGCGATGGAGAAAACTGAAAATGTTTAACTTCACATCATTAATTGAGTCATGTTGTAATTGTGTTTTGATTGTGTAATGTGCTTTTCCGTCTTTGTAAAAGTTTAGCAGCAGGCCACTCTGACTGAGACCCCTGCTGTGAGTGGTGACTCCCACTCTGTTAGTAACACCAGTGTTCCTGTCGCTGTGCGGTGCAAGAATGTCACAAAATCTGACATCTTTGTCTCTTAACAGATAATGTAAATATTGCATACAAGCACTCTTAACTTTCTAAAAACTGGAACAGAAAATTAAGCTAATGTAACTTAAGTGCCCAAATGCTGCACACTCGAAAATAATTCAATAAATATAACTAACAACAGGTGTAACTGAACCCCTGACTCCTCCGAGGTCTCAGTCACTGTTGGTGATGATTCCAATCCTGTGCTATCAGAACGTCAGCACTGTTCCCCCAAGTCTTGGTCATCAGGACACAAAGACAATAATTATTCCAACACATAAAAATACAATTTAACTTTTTTTCCTCAAATGGTTAATTTGATGTTGCTTTTTGTTTGTCTTTTTTTTTTTTTGGAGGCTGCAAAATTTAGCTAAAAAAAAATAAAATAAATAAAAGTCCCAAATGACTTTTTTGTAAAATGTGTTTGTTTTAAAAAAGAAAAGAAAAAAAAAAAAGCAGCAGAGCTCACGCTTTCCCCTGATTCACACTATTTCCAGAATCTTCACACAGAAAGAGGAAGAGAGTGCAAACCTAGCAGACCCATCCAGGCACAGTGATTACATTAATGGGAGCGACACCAGATTAGATTAAATGGAATTTTCCTCAAAGATAAGAAGCACCTGTCTAACTTTGGGCTTCCGTTTTTAAGGACTAGAAATGAATGGTTCGAACTTCGAGACATCCGAGACAACTGATCCTGGATTGAAGTTTAATGGGAGTTTATCACAGCGGAGCGCTTTGATATGTACGCTAGAGGTGTAACAATTCTTCAAGGCCACGGTTTAGTTCATATCTTGGTTTTCTGGCCACAGTTCTTTTCTCTCTTTTTCAGGGGATGAAAAACATAAAAAGAAAGAAAATATCTTCCTACCACAGGCCTGATAACTTTATCACGATCCAATCACGATAAAGATTTAACTCTAAGAACCTCTAAAGCATAACAGCTTTCATCACTGTAACTGTGCATTAACAGATCCTCATGGGTAACACGGCACGGGACGACCGAACCACGATGCAGACTGACATTTGCAATTTTGGTCTTGGTTACAGAGTTGCTACACCTCATTATAAACGCATGTGCACAGTGAAACACACTCACTGGCTACTTTATCAGGTACACCTGCTCTGTTAATGCAAATATCTAATCAGCCAATCAGATGGCAGAAACTCACTCAGGCATGTAGACATGGTCAAGACAACCTGTCAAACTAAGCATGAGAATGAGGAAGAAAGGTGACTGAATGTGGTACATCATACTTGTTACAACCAAGGTATTCATCTCACAAATCACCTTCGGGATGTCGTGGAATGCGAGGCGCAGACAACTAAATCTGTGTGACGTGATCACAGCAATATGGACCAAAATCTGTGAGAAGTGTTTCCAGCACTTAGTTGCATCTATACTATAAAGAATTAATGCAGTTCTGAATGCAAAAGCCAATGTCAGCAAGGTGTACCTAATAAAGTGGCCTGTGAGTTTACAGTCCACTCTGTGTGTGTCTGTATAGATAGATACACAGACACACACACACCACTGGATAAAGGTCTGTAGTCAGAGTTTCATAGGCCTTCAATATCAACATCCCAACGACACAACCAAATCGTAGCGTGTTGCTAACTTGCTAACAGCCTTCTATATGTATTTCCTATCCGTAGCTCCGATTCTTCTAAACTAACTCAAGTACATGTAAAGACTGGATATGACAGAAAGCTTAAGGGAAAAAGCTAATACTTCATCCATTTGTTTGATCAAAAATGTAAGATATACACACACATGTAAACTTGCCAGACATCAAAAACATTATCATTTAGTTGTAATACGTCTACCAAAAATACACCTTATTGAGATAAAAGCCATTATAATATTTTTGAGATATTTCGTACACTGCAATAACATTCTTCAACACATTTTTCCTCATCTGTCACTCTAACGCTTCTGCTTTTTTTTTTTTTTTTTGCCGTTCACATATGTCAGGGTTCATCATTACCAAGATGATGCATCTTTTAAAAAGACCGCCTAAAGATGTGGTTGCAATATATTTTTCATAGATATGTGGCACAGCTGGGAAACAGCTGCAAACAGCTATATCGCTATGACGGGAACTCTTAGAGGAAGATGGGTGAAAGAAGGACGGTCCTCCGGCCGAGTGAGGAGGACGCCGTCTCAGGCAGTGAAAACCTCTAGTCACAGGGAGGGAGGAGACAAAAGGTGAAGTGCCTTCTGCTAAGAGAAAGTGCTACTCTTGAGAAACACTTAAAATAAAATAAAAAAGAGGCCAACATGAATCACACATTTCTTTCTTTTTCTTTGCTTTTCTTTAAAAATGTGTGTTTGGCAGCAAACAGATCTCTCATCTATCACATGATTAGAGTCTGTTTTTAACTAAGTTAACTATCATTCAAACTGAGCTGACTCTAGGAGCACATCAGTTTTTTGTTTTGTTTTGGGGAGTTTTGTGTGGTTTTTTTTTTGTCGTTTTGTTTTTTCCTGTTTGAAAAGCACTTTTTTTTTTAGGGGCTGGGGTCACTTTTGCAGCTCTGCCAAAGCATCTCTGAGCAGAACATGAAGTTGATTTCTCTTCTCTCCAAATCGATCCTGACAGTTGAGGCTGTAAGCACGGGTGGTTCAAAAAAGATCAGACGCATTCTACCATGTTCTTACATTTGGTAAAGAAAAATAAAGTAAAACAAAAAATATCCACTTCAAACTATAGTTTTTTTTCTGGGTCACAACAAGACAGATCATCTAAAAGTTATCTTTGATTTTTTTTTTTTATAGTATTACTTTAGAAAGTATGCAGTACCATGCCTTTTGGCCCACTGATCCTGCGTTCTATAACACTAAAAAGGGGATGGAAGGGGAATAAAAGTAAATGGAAATAAAACAAACAAACAAACAAAAAAAAACATGGGTTAATACACGTTACAACTATAGGATAAGGAAAAAAGCCCAAAATAAAAGCTGCTTCAACTTCTTTTCTCACCTTTTCCTTTTTGCTTAAAGGGGTTCAACTTCCTTTTAAGGCTCAATCAAAAGCTTTTGTGCGCACTTTCATTTAAGGCTTCTAAATGTTCTTTTTAAAAAAAATTTTACTCTAATTCTCTAACTTTTCGATTAGCCCGAAACATCTGTGCTGAGCTGAGGCTGGTGTGAAGGCCGTTCCTGCTGGGCAGGTGCTGGCTCTCTCACTGGAAGGCCTGGTGGAAGCGAGGCAGTGTGGTGGTGCTAAGGCTGGAGCTGAACACTGGTGGGAGGGGGTGCAGAGATCCAAGGCCCAGACCCCCGCTGGAGCTCTGCTGCTCCTGAGGTTGCGGTTGCAAAGAGGTAAGAGGTGCTGTGGCGACAGCAGCGGCTGCTGCCGCTGCAACTGCTGCAGCATGGGGCTCAGCAGCATGCAGAGACGACGAAGAGGAAGAGGAAGAAGTTGAGGAGGTCGCAGATGAGGTGTAACCCATGACTAGCCCTCCAGTGCTCATTGGAGCACTGTAGGGAGGCAGGTTGATGGGCAGGAAACCCAGCAGGTGGGAGAAGTCCATGTTAGCAGCACACAGAGACTCAGCGATCACCGCAGGGCTCTTAGACAGGAGGGGATCCCCGCAAAGCTCATCCGCCAGGCCCGTGGCGGGCTCCAGTCCATCCTTGGGGGGTGAGGCAGCAGCGTGGGGTTCTGCAGAGGGAACTGGGCCTGGCAAGCCACTCTGCAGATCCATGAGGAAGCTCTCCATCTCCACTTTCAAGGGCTTGTCCAGCAGGTATGAGGTAGATCCCAGCTGGTACTTGGGCGCTGGCTGGGGCTGGTGCTGCTGCTGGGGAGCCGGAGGCTGATGGTGGGGGGGCAGTGGAGGGGAATGGTGGTGATGGTGATGGTGGTGGTGATGGTGATGATGATGGGAGTGTGGGTGAAGAGATCCAGGAGATTCCATGTGGCAACCCATGCCCATAGCTGCAGACAAGGAGCTGGGCATCAGGGACGGGTGTGGGTGACCCACCCCAGAATTCGACATGGCCTGGAGATGGTGGGGGTTGTACATGCCCATTGGAAAAGGTGCCCCACTAGGGAATGGTTTGCCCATCATGGGGTCTTTGTTGGGCCCCATGCCACACATCATGGGGCTGAGCTCCTCCTTCACAGAGCAGGGTGGAGACCCTGTAGCTAAAAGTCCTAACATATCCGGAGGCTCTGTCTTGATCTTCAGCAGCTCCTGCGAGTGGCTCTTCTTCACATGGCGCGTCAGATGGTCTTTCCTGCCAAAGCGCTGAGCACAGTACTGGCATAGGAAGTCCTTTCGGCCCGTGTGGACCACCATGTGTCGTCTCACATCCTTCCGCGTGTAGAAACGACGGTCACAGTGGTCGCATGGGTGTTTTTTCTCCTTGGCACCGGCTGACGACTTCCCAGAGTGGCTCTTAAGGTGCTCCAGGAGAACAGGCGTGCTCTCGTAGCTCTGCATGCACACTTTACAGGTGAGATCCCCCGCTGTGGCGGAGTGCATGGCCACATGCCGCTTGTATCCCAGCTTGGTGTTGTAGTGCTTCCCACACTCCTCGCACTTGAAGGCCTCTTTGTTGGGGTCATGGGTCTGCAGGTGGTTCTTCAGGTGGTCTTTGCGGTGGAACATTTTCTCACAAAATGAGCACTGATGGGTCTTCTGTGGAGAGTGTGTGGCCATATGCCTGCAAAAAGTGGAGATTGTGAATGGAAGGGGAAGTTGCACATTCCATGTCTGATTGTCATGCTTGTTATGCACTTGGAAGTGAGGTATGCATTCTTTCAGTCAAACCCCCAGTATAAATGAGTCACAGTGGTTTACAGGCAGAACCAGAATGGGCTTTGGAACCAGTTGCTCTGATTCGTCAGACACACTGGCATCTGGGCGAGTTTAGTCACCTATAATTGAGTTTTTGGCCACTCAGGGCTGGAAACAAGTTCATCACCTTATAAAGCCGATACAGATATATAAATGTGCATGCTACGTCTGTGATTGTGAAATGCATCAAATGTCAAAACGAAGCAGCAGGTGAGAAGTTTTACAATATTTTACAGTTCCCTGCATGTTGAAATCATATCAATTTTTCAAGATGTCACCGTGTTTTTTTTTGACTGTCCTGCTGCTAAATTAGGCTAATGCACGCTTATGTCAGGTAAAGAAGAAAAGTGATGAAGTCCTTTGTTAACAATCAGTAGGACAATTTACTCTCTGTCACCCAAGCCATCCCCAAACTTCAGACAACCATAAATTTTAGTCAAAACTCTCATCGGACGAATGAAAAGTCACGTATTTCCTTTGTGTCTGTATCTGTCTGAGAGCGGGGCAAATGGATAGGAGCACTCACTCAAGTTCTTTACTTAAATAGAGCATTGATGTAATTTACCAAAGTAGTTCTATGTTATTCTACTTTCTATTCATACATTCTCTCTTGGTTTGATTGTGATACTCTTAGCTTCTTTATTCAGATTTGTTCCAATTGTTTTCCGTGTAGGTGTGATGAGCTGCGAAACCAAACCAATGAAAAACAATGGGCTGCTCCACAGATCTGATGATGTGGGAATTCTCTGTGGGTTTATTAGTTTAAGGAACATCTTATACATTTAAGTAGGTTAGTGTATTCATAAAAATACTGATTATAGTAGCTCTAAAGACAGACCTGATTCTGTTATTTCAAGTTACTTCTTTTTTCCAGTTTAAAACAGTTGGAATTGTAATTATAAAGGGGCTCATACAGGAAGCCGTGTGTCACACTGTATTTAAAAGAATGAGAGCTGAATAATGGAATCAATGCTCCGTACCTGAAGAGCTTGTATTTGGAGCTGAAGGCCTTGGGACAGTGTGGCTGTGAGCAGTGGAAGGGTTTCTCTCCTGTGTGACTCAAGGCGTGGAGCCGGAGCTTCTCCAGTGAGGCGAACAGGGCCCCGCACACCAAACACTCGTTCCCACTCGCTCTCCCCACCTCTTCTCCTACTTCTTCCCTCTCTCTTTCTTTCACCCTCTCTCGCTCTCTCTCTCTGTCTGTCAGGGGCAGCGGGGCGGCGCTCCCAAACAGCTTGGCAGCAGTCCGTCGTCCCTCTTCCTCCGGCGTCAGTGCGGTAATACGGTGTGAGGCATCGGCGGCAGCAGCTGCCATGGCAGCCCTAGAGTGCCGCTGCCATGAAAACTCACTTATAGCTCCCCTGCCTCCCAGGCTCAACTTGGGAAGTTGCAGGTCAGGGGGGGTTGTTGAAAAAGAGGACAACACAGATCTGATCACAGAAAGGGCCAGTGAGCCACAGTAAACATCGAGGTAAACCCAAAACCTGGAGTGAGACACAACATACATGCTTTGATACCAACTACCTTGAAGCGTGTGGCAACATTTCTTATAAGACCTTCTTTTACCTGTTAGTCAAAACCCTTCTTTCCGTCTGTCACTCTGGTGCTTCTTCCTCCTCACCCAGTCCCAACAGCTATGGTTGGTGGTGAGTGGGAAATACTGCTCTGCATCTTTACTGTCCTGTGGAAGAGAGAGCAAAAAAGCCTAAATAAATACAAAGGTCAGTGCAGTCTGACAGTCTCATGACAAACCAAACGTCACCATCCAATCAAGTCAAAAGTGAACCATCCCCACTATTCAACAGGTCTGACTTGAATCATAATCTACTTTGAAAGCAAGCTTCCTTTGAGCTCACTAGGGGGAGCTGAATGATAAGTTTGACAAAAACTGCAGAGGATCAGCAAAAAACCATTTTGTGAATGACGACTGCCATCACAGCCGCAGGACTTGTACTTGTGCACGCATAAGTAAAGGCTAAATGCAATCACATACCTTCATCCTTCGTCATGTGTGTCTGAAGATGACAGAACAGCGCACAAAGCCAGCTTTGTGTGTGCATGTGTACATGTATGTACCTTTTACGAGCATGGATAAAGCTCCTGTAAGCCTTTGGAAAACCCTGAACCCCCACTGTGGCAAAAAAAAAAAAAAAAAAAAAGAGAGTATGGGTGATAGAATCTGTGGGGGGGTGTTTACGCCACAAACTCCGGTTTCCAAAAACCTGCACTAACTGTCACTCTGAATTCAGTAAATTCCTGATAATGACAGTGATGAATGACCATGAACTCTGGAGTCAAACCTAATGAAAACCAGCACCATCCATGTAACTTGTGTTTCTGAGAGAAGTCTCTCTCTCTCTCTCTTATTTATCCTCAGTAACCTCTGTGAAGTCCAAGGTTGGACACTTTACTGATCTCGGTGTCAGACACGCTCCGCGCTCCAGCCATGTGAACAGAGAGTGTATGTGAGCGCAGTAAACTGGACTGGTTCTTATATAACACTTTATACATGTCTCATTCACCCATTCACATTCACACAAGCACTTTTTCTACATCTAAGTGCTTTCTGTCTGACACAGTCACACTCCAATAAGTGCATCGGGAGCAACTCCAGGTTCAGTATCTTGCCCAAGGATACTTTTGTCATGCAGACTGGAGCAGCCAGGGATCTAACCACCAACCTTCTGGTCAATAGATGACCTGCTCTGCCTCTTGAACCACAGCCACACCTGGACAAACACATGCATATGTGGCAGGACGCACCGAAGTGTGTACATGCATGTGAAACTCCAAATGTAATGGTGTCTGTTCTGTGTGAGTGGTTGATGAGTTAAGAAAGCTAATGTGCTGGAATGTGCTTTGAGCATGTTTACAAGAACACTGGCTGAACAGAGGTGGATATTTATGGGCTTTTATCTCATTTGTGCCAAAATTCATACACGTCCTGTTGATGTTGACTAAACATGTGACAAAATATTAGTTTATGTCTTTTCCACCTTAAACTGCATTTCAGTTGTGACAAAACTGAGTTTTTCTTTGGCTGCATTTTCAGTCCAGTCCTCGTACCCGACCGTGATCAGTGGAATTTTTTAAAGCCACTGAGCTATGAAACATTCAAGCATAGAAAAGGCACCTAAACTCAAGTTATGAACCCGTGTTGTGTATCCACATAACCGAAAACTTGGCAAACAACCAACTTTAAATTGTACTTTGAGGCATTTTCATTTACAAAAAAATATGGAAACAGAAAAAGATAACACAGCTTGGCAGGTAAAATACTGGACAGGTGGAGTGCAAAAGAAGAAGTGTCAGGCCTAAACAAACTATCTACAGCAGAAGAACAGTATGTGAAACTCATGTCCTTGAGAAACAGGAAAAAATCCAGCAAAGACCTGACACAGGACCTGGCAGGTGCATGCGGCCCTTCTGCTGGTCCATCGACTGGTTGCCGATGCCTCAACAGAAATGGTCTCAATGGAAGTCAAGAAGTCATTCTTAAGAAAGGAAAATTCGATTCAGTTCAAATCAATTCAATTTTATTTATATAGCACCAAACAGTCGCCTCAAGGCGCTTTGTATCGTAGGTAAAGACCCTGCAATAATACAGAGAAAACCCAACAGTCAAAACGACCCCCTATGAGCAGCACTTGGTGACAGTGGGAAGGAAAAACTCCCTTTTAACAGGAAGAAACCTCCAGCAGAACCAGGCTCAGGGAGGGAGACAGGACAGAATATCAGAATCTCCTTTACTGTCATTAAGCAGCAGGTTGGTTGTGCAGTCTATCGATAAACTGAAAGGTTAAAGCTTACACCTTTCCATTTAGCATGTGTTTTTTTTTTAAACATGTAATTTAATTTTGTTTTGTTTTTTTTATATGATGGTAATTCTGAACACTTTGTGGTCTATGGTGTTTTGGAAAGCTGTAAATAACTACCAAAAAGAAATAATTATTATTATTATTAGTAGTAGTTATTCATTTTAAAGACTTGTGCTTTGGTTTCCTAAGACAGCCAGGCCTGCATTCATTCATACACATGGTCAGAGGAACTTCTACACTTGTTTGTAACATATGAACAAAGTCACAAACCAAAGTATTGATAACTGTTTGCACAATTTACACACAGATTTGTGTGTATGCACTGTTAGTAAATGAGTGTTTTATTTTAAGTATTCACAGTCAGATCTCCACACAAGGATCCTGGAACATGTACACAAGAGCGCTGTGAACACACACCTGTGTGCTCATGTATGTCCCAGTGTGTACATGTGCCTCGATGTGTCCTCATAATACACGTGTTTACAGTGGTGGTGAAGAGGACCTGACAGCTGTAGTGTTACGTTGTGCTCATCACCCAGCGGGGAGGGTGCAGGGGGGGTAACACCCATCCCATTGACCACCCTCAGGGAGCCAGGTTCTATTGTACAGCCTACCCACACCGCACATTCCTGGCCTGAACCATGCCGTGTCGCCCTACCCTACCCTACCCCTCTGCTCTGCACGCAGCATCACCACAAAACACACTACACACATAAACCGGCAAACACACAAACAAAGTCATGAACATAGATGAGCAGCTGCAGTAAAATGAAGAGGATCCACATTCTCAAGTTACAGAAATAACCCAATGCAGAACTTGTGAGGACAAATGATGACAAGTCATCTTCTAATGACACAGACAGTTCAGTTAGACTGCTTCTCCAGAGAGAGATCAAAATCAGAAACAATGGGGGGAAAAAGCAGTAGTTCCACCTCATTATCTTTGTTTTCTATTGCAAAAACAAGGTTGTTGTTTTTTTACAGCAGGCATTCACTAATACTAGTAACTATTAATTAATAACATTAACAATATCATTAACGATGGGCCTTTTTTTACTCATGAAGTTGTGACACTGTGATATTAAACTAGCACGAACACATCAGGGACGTGAAACCGAGGCCACGTTTACGCGAGAACGTTTTCAGTGGAAGCGGTGTCGTTTTTAATGTTCGAAAAGTAACGCGGTCAGATGGCAAGGCTTCAGAAACGATCTGTGTTTACTGGGAAACGCAAGACGTTGAAAACGCTGTAGTTCCCTTTGCCAGGCCACAAGTTGGCGGTGTGGATAAAGGACAGTAACTGCAGAGGGATGAACCTGATGAGCCATAAAGTGAAGCTATGGGGAAAAACTGTTGAAGCTAAGGTTAGGAACAGTATGTGAGGGTGGTGCAGGAAATGACAGTGAGAGAGTGGTGACGTGTGCAGTAGGAGTGACAGATGGGTTCAAGGTGGGGGTGTGATTATATCAGGGATGGGCTCTGAGCCCCTTCTGTGGTTTGAAGGACAGGCTGACAGACAAAATCAGGCAGGAGTCTCTGTGGACTGTGACATTTGCACATTGTGATCTGTGGTAAGAGCAGGTGGGAGAAAGCCTGGAGAGGTGGAGGTATGCTCCGGAAAGAAGAGGAATGCTTTTCCATGACAGGACTGTGGCGGATCCTTGACCAATTCTTGCCTGATCCTTGGTTAGTGATGGTAATGAGATCCTCCGTGCAGCCGGTGGTAACATCTCTAAGCAGCGTGTGAGAAAACTAGTCGTAATGTGATGTGTTCCCATCGAGCGGTTCAGTCATAACGGAAGCTCATTTATTTACTAACTGCTATCACACATTTTAAATATGCTCAGAGCTTCTGTGATTATCATGGATATAAACCGGCGGATGGAAACGTTTACAGTTCTGTTAAAACCTATTTCTGAACATAAAAGCTTAAAAATAAAACAGAGCTGCAAATGTTTCCATATAAAAAGTCAAATCTAAGTTTAAATGTGAATTATTAGTGCGTTCTGTCAGAGAATGGAGCGTTTTAAATGTGTTTCAAAGTGAGCCACAGCGCTCTGACTGCACAGTGCTATTTGAGAGTATAGAAGAGGAAACCAGAGGAAAACAAGAAAAATACTGGCAGAGATAATATGACTATTAGGCGATTTTGTTCAGCCACCTGGAGGTAGTTAGATATGTTTTTAAAGAAGTCTGAACTCTGGGTAAAATCTGTGCAAACTATCATAGTTATGCTTATTTTCAATGTTAAGTGATGCAGTGAATTGTTTGCTGCAAACCACGACAAACCCCTCCTCCAAAAGTGTGCTCTGAGAGGGACGCACCAAAAAAGTGTCCACACCTTTGGATCAAAAAAATTAAGGGCAGACAGGTAAGCGATCTCAGACTATGATCAGCATGCGGAAGATTCTTCTGTCACACATTAAGGCACACATTAGCTCTCTGAGAAAGGCTCTGAGGTCGCTTTGTTTGGGAGTGCTGCTCTCGGTCCTGTCACAGATTTCCAAAGACATCATCCCAGCTCCCACAAAACTTAGCCCAAACAGCTGATCACACCCCACCCACATCCAGCAATTTAACACCGGTCTAATACGCTTTAATTAGCATAGTTCACTAATTATACAGTAGTGTGCAAACATCCAAATGCAGTTTATAAGGTTAAAAACAGCGTGAGTCTGAACTGAAAGCCTTCTTATCATTTTTAAGCCGTCACCAGGAACAGTTCTCCAGGCTTCTTGAAGAACATTCAAAGCTTCTTTGGATGTTTCTGCCTTTTTGTTCTGTTCCTTGTCAAGATGATCCCACAGTGTTGATAGTGTTCAACTGTGTTTTTCTATCCAGGTATGCTTTCAATGCATTAGCAGTGTGACTGGGATCATTGTGCTGTTGAGAAAGCTGCTGTCAATCAGGCTCTTTCCAGATCATTTAAAAAGCAGCCAATGTCCAAAGACCAACTTTGAAAGACCTTCATAAGGTCTGGAGAGCAATTTAAACACTGCAGTGGATGAAAGTCTGGCTTCTCCTGAACCGAATATGAAGAAATGATGGGTGGCTCAAGATTTCTGCACAATATCAAAGTTTAAGGAAAGTTTATCACAGAAAAAAAAATGCAGGTCATACTCATAAATCTAACAGAAGTCTGTACAAGTAACAACCCAGCAAACAATATATAAAAAATTAGGAGTCTCAAAATAACCTCCACATCTGCTTTTGGATCTCTAGTATGAGGAAGTCTGAATGCAAGAATATTTTTTCTTTAAAATAGCTTTTAGATTGGGTCCATATTAATGCTAATGCCGTGTTTAAGCAGCATACTGACAGTCACCTGTCTGCAGGTGGAAGACAATACTGTCATGCAGAGTTGACACTGGACAGCAGCATGGACCGGTTGTGGAGCTGGTGGGGGATGACAGCTTTGTGCAGACTTTGCTGTAGGATGTGTTTATGAACACGCATGCTCTCCACAGGAACTGCAAACAGCCAAACTGCAGTCAGCTCCAGTTGTGTATTGTTTGCTGGGAACAGTTTGGGCGATTTGCAGCGGAACATGTGTGAAAGGTCAGAGCGACTACATGTTTATCCATCTAGTTTACTTGCTGGAACTGGCTGACAGGCAGATGGGGGTCCTAAGTGGCTGTATCTGGAGATGAGGCAGGGTGGGGTGGGGTGGGTGGAGATCAGTGCCAGGGATGATTTCTGACAGAAGGATAGAAGCAAAAGTGAAAGGGAAGATTTACAAAACAGTAGTGATGATGTATGGTTTGGAGACGGTGGCACTAACAAAGAGACAGGAGATGGAGCTGGAGGAGGCAGAGCTGAAGGAAGATTTTCACAAATGAGTAAATCAGACGGACAGCTCTGGTTGAGCAGTTTGGAGGCAAAGTTAGAGAGGCGAGGTTAAGATGGTCTGGACATGTGCAGAGGAGGAACAGTGATATACTGGACAAAGGGTATCGAATATGGAGCTGCCATGCTGGGGGAAAAGAGGAAGACCACGGTGAAAATTCATGGATGTAGCGAAGGAAGGTTGGTGTGACAGAGGAGGCTGCTTGGGACAGGGTGAGATGGAGGCAGATGATCTGCTGTGGTGAACCTTAAAGGAAGCAGCAGAAAGAAGATCACCTTTTACACAGCATCCCAACCTTTGAATGAGGTGGTACAACAGGTTACACTGTGTTCTTCTCACATTTCCTTCAGGATTTTAAATCATCTGATGCACTCACTAGGGCTCCTGTTTCAGCACTGGGAAAGAGAAAATGGTATGAACACGTGTGCATCAAGTGTTTCCTCCATGACAAGTAAGAGGACACAGGTTCTCCTCACCACTTTGAAGAGAGAGGAGAGAGAGACTGGATACAAACAACTGGGAATTTCCATCTAAATGAGGTGACAATGAGGTTTAGTTCTAATGGATGGTGTACTAGGTTCACCAGTCCCACGAGAAAAGATACGAGCATGGAACAGATCGATTCAGTCGGATAAAAACAACAATATAAACGCTACTTTATTGCACTCCAATTTAACTCTGTGAAGTCTAACTTATTATTGGTGATGACCCTGTCAACCCAACAGCAATGTTGTGGAAATGTTTGTTTTTCAAAGCTGTTCTCTAAATTATTGGCAATCAAGGGACAAAGCCCAGGGTTAGGGCTGCACTTACTGTAATCACTAATGGTGGCTCAAAGGTCACGGGTTTAAAGAAAAAGGAAAATAAATATATTTAACGCTTTATGGTAAAATTGCTGAGACTTTAGAGAACAAAATTTAAAAAACAGAGCAAAAGGTTCCACATTCTGATAGCCCAGGGTTACGGCTGGTATTCTCTCATCCACAGTGAACATAAGTGCAACAACTAGCTGTTTATCTAACCTCACTGTAAATATGTCGAGCAGAGATAGTCGTGGACGGCACTGTTTGAAATGATTACAAATGACAGGAGAACTCAACATGTCCACAATTTAAGTTTCTGACTTTTAAAAGGCTATGAAATACAAAAAGGTCCTTGTATTGTTTTTTTAACATAAAAGATGGTCTGGACTTTTCTTCATGTATTCAGGCATACGCGGCATTAGACTGCATAGCAGAGCTCAGCAGCAGTTTTGTGTGGCCTGCAACTGAATGAAAAACCAAATTATTGTACATGTCTTTCATTCACACTTTAATTCATACTATGATACAGCAGTGCAGTTACATCAGAACAAATGTAACAATTCTCAGATTTCAGTGGAACCAGCTTCCAGCTTGGATTCAGGAGACAGACACCCTCTGTCAGGTGACCCTGAACCCTCCCGTAGTTATGCTGCTCAGCACCACTCGGCATTTAGTCATTAGTTATTATTAATCTCTGGCTCTCTCCCCTCTCAGCAGATGACCCCCCCCCTAAGCCTGGTTCTGCTGGAGGTTTCTTCCTGTTAAAAGGGAGTTTTTCCTTCCCACTGTCACCAAGTGCTGCTAATAGGGGCTCATTTGACTGTTGGTGTTTTCTCTGTAATTATTGTAGGGTCTTTACTTTATAATATAAAGCACCTTGCGGTGACTCAGTATGACCGTTGTGATTGAATTGAACTGAACTGAATTGAAAATAAAGCTGTGCAAATGTATCAGCCACCTAGTATATGTTTACACCACCGTCTTTTGAACAAATCAGTTTCCCACTTTGAAATATAAAACAGTAATTGCTCATTACTGACTACCCAATCCATCAGAGACATGGTGGGAAATAAAGGCTATCACTACTGAACATATTTATTACTGGACTGTGTGTCATGGAAGCTTTACGTTAGCTAACGTTTACTAAAATGTTTGAAATGATTTTGTTTGATGGGTGCATTTTTCCTGTGCAGCTGTCCACAGACTCCCTAAATCAGCACTCAGTCAAAGCTTATAGAACCTCTGTATTAGTATGAATCCAAGTCAAGACTAATATGCCAATTGAACATAACACTCCTTCACTTCCTTCACTCAAAAACAAGATGGTTTTAGCTTCTGCAATGTGAGGTTATGGCAGTAAAGTAATTATCCCTGGATTGTGACAAAACACAACTTTTAGGTGCTCTCCGGGAACTTTGGATGGACATTTTTCACTAAGCAAAACAATAAAATCAAACAGTCATTATAAATTAAACGAACTGATGATTACCCTGAATCCCAGTAATGAGTAACGAACATCCTATTTGTATACAGCTACAAAAACTTCTACATGGGTAGTAGGTTATTGGTGAGATCACACAGCAGTGCATCACCAGGGCTTTCCACCAGCACCAACAGAACTGCAGCCTTTTCCAAACACTAATCACACCTCACCATGATAACAAAGTAACAAATGCACTGCTGCAGGATGGAACTTCGCCCCCAAAATGGCAGATGCCGCAACAACAAACACTACACAGCACATTCACATGGAACCTTGCTTACTTCCCCTAATCAGAAATGTTGAAAGCAGAACTGAACCGCCTCTTTCCAACCGCCTGGGTGTCTTTGGTTTCTGTCCTGGATGAAAGAGCTTCCACATTCCTTTCCTGAGGGGTCAGAGGTCAGCCTCTGCACTGCCTGCCCGCCCGACTCAGCTCCCGCATGCTGAGTGACTGGTATTAACCCCTTCGCTGCATGCCTCAGCCATACTGAGCAATAGGGTCTGTCAGCTTTTTTGTGGTGCTGGTGGCACGACGCCGGGCCGGGCCAGGGTAGAACAGGAGCCTCTGCAGAACGGAGAGCCACAAAGTAGGACACTGCGAGCGCAGAAGCTGCTTTACCATACGGACAAACTAATTATAGAAAGTGAGTTCAGTGTCCAGAGCTAAGGTGACAACAGCCGCACTCGTGGGGAGAGGAGGAGAGGGGGTAAGGGGTGGGTGAAGTGCTCTGTTGCACAAACATTTCAGCTAATACACAGAAAATGGTTCTTGTTGACTCAAGAAAGGTCATGCAGTGCAGCAAAAACAGGCAAGTTGTTTTAATAAAGTCAGAGTAAAAGCTTCTAAATTCTATTTAAGAACAACAAAGTCCACCATTAAAAGAAAACCAGAGAACAGGCACATTTCAGTTTGACCTGCAGAGTGTGCCAAAAAAAACATGTTTTCCAAAAGAGTGACAAAAACAGCTAGATAGACACTTGGAAAGTGTGGTTAAACTTCAGTGCGAGGAAAGGTTCAGTAAACCGAGGGATAAATAAGGGGGGGGGGTACAGAGGAGAGAGGGAACAAGGGATGACGAAAAAGCGAGGGAAAACTGGAGTCATTTGCAGCGGTGTAGTCAGGAGTCTGCATCTCTCAAGTGACTCCTTAGAAAGAGCTGGAGAGAGAGAGACAGAGACATGAAGCCTGGTGTGCAGGGGGTGGTGTTAGGGGACCAGGTCACGCTTTACTGACCACATTGACTAGGCGCAGAAGCCCAGGAAGCTTAGGTTCACTGAAGGCAGAAGGGCCACCATCAGCTGACTCACTGTGAAGTCACAAAACAGTTGCAGTGGATTTCCCTTCTTCTTCTATTGTTTTTATTCAGTTCAGCGATACTGAAACTTTCAGATCAGCTTTTAAGTAATGTAAGCATGTAAAATAAGAGAAATGGTAAAATAGATGAAAGTACAGTGGAAGTATCTGGGGCAAACTTTAAGGCAAGTTTATGGTTATATATATATATA